>JAGGCT020001945.1:0-25000 GCA_017654935.2 Phymorhynchus buccinoides
AAAGTAAGGATCAGCGAGTGCTGGGGTGACTAGGCTTGCTCTTCAGTGTAGAGTAGCTCCCAGTCGTTCCGGTTGCGGCGTCGCAGGCTCAGGCGTGGTCTCCTTGCGGATTCTGGGTGCGGTGGCGTCTTGGCGGCGGCCCCGTCTTGATGCTTGTGAGTCAGGGATTATGCCTCCTGACCACGATGCCCTGCTGATAATCACAGGAGAATATGGGTGTAGATCTCTATGGATTAGAGATAAGGGGCTTCAGTCGGCAGGGATTAGTGGATCCCAACCGGCTAGAAGGCTGCCCTTGTACAATAGCACTATGACAAATAACCTGAATTTCAGTTACCAAACTGAAATCAGTAAAACATAAAAGGGATACTGCAATCAACTGGTATGATTCAGTAACCGGATAGATCAAAATCTATGACCAAGCCAACATCACTCTCAATCCAACACTTGGAAAGGAATGTCATCAAAAGGTGCAAGGTTGCAACCAAGTAGTTTCCCACTAAAAATAAATAAAAGTACTGGTAGGTATAGAATCCGGTTCTTGTACCAAAAGAGTTAAAGTCAAAATCACACACAAAAATAATAAGTGCAGATAATTAAAACAGCATGTTTACCAATTCTTTTCAATGACACCTCTACTACTTATTCAACATGGAACATAGGATCTAGATCAAAATAGAATCAAACAAAAACAAATCTCAATCAGGTATTTTACACAACTGCCACATTCAATAGTACTCACGAGTTGGGCTAATACTACTAGTAATAGTATGACTGGCAGGTAGCAGCAGAGAGGTTGATTCTACAGTGTTGACTCAGCCAGGTTTTGGTAGTCTTGTGAGTAAGAGAATGTTAGGCGGTTTGCCTCCCACTAATTTGAGTTTTTCAATAGGGGCCTATGATTGGTTAGTAGCAGTCGAAAAGTAGAGAGGACGGTACATCATGCGCTTATTATTACGTCATAATCACATGCCTAAATTCCTACGGCTGCGCGTGACACGTGTCAAAATTACTTCAAAGGACAGCGATTGCGAGCGGGGAGTTCGGTGATGTCGGTATCACAAGCTAGACGACTAGGGGGGAGAAACGGAGAACAAAGGTAATCGTTGATTGGTTTGATGTCACAGGATTGCAATTAGAGTGGCGGGCCGGAATAGTAGGTGGGGGGGGGGGGGATGTAGAGGAGAAAGTGGGTCGTGGGGAACACATTCCGTCAGAGAGAGAGAGAGAGAGAGAGAGAGAGAGAGAGAGTGTATGTGTGTGTGTGTGTGTCGAACACACACACACGCGCGCGTGCACACACACACACGCGCACACACACACTTGTAGGCCTACGCACAACGTGCACGTAGCAACGCGACCTATGCCTAAAAATAAAGACACACACACACACATACACACACACACACACACACACACACACACACACACACACACACACACACACACACACACACACACACACACACACACACACACACACACGCACACACATGCACACACACTTGTAGGCCTACACACAATATGCACGTAGTAACGTGACCTAGGTCTAAAAATAAAGCCACATTCGGATTGTTTGTATAGGACAACATCCGGGAGGATCTTCGATTACAAAGAGGACATCCCGCTATCGCTACGTATCAATAACGCTACCAAGATAAATCAGTTCGGCTATCACTACGTATTGATAACACTACCAAGATAAATCATTACGGCAACTAAGGGTTAGGGTTAGGGTTAAAATATGGTTCAAGTTAGGTAAGGACTAGGGTTAGGTTAAGAAAATGGTTCGGGTTAGGGTTAGGAATAGGGTTAGGGTTAGTCTGTAAGGATTCAAATTGACAGATTGGCACAGTCATCATCAATTGTTCTCTATGGGTAGTAGTGGTAACAACGGATAGTTCTTTCGATACGTAGCGATAGCTACGCACCCGATTACAAACTGAAACCAAAAGCTCTTATTTTTCTTCCAGATGTTCTTCTTCCGCATGTGCGCGCGCACACACAAATTCACGCACGCATATTCCGTGATAGGTCTAACCATGGTCGCGCGCGCGCGCGCGTGTGTGTGTGTGTCTGTGTGTGTGTGTGTGTGTGTGTGTGATGCAGATAGAGGGTTGTTTCGGTTTTGTGGAATTTTCCACCTTGTCTTAAAAATAACACCACGACATAGGTCTATAAATAATTGACTGGGATTTTTCAGTCGACGCTGAGCAAACAGAAAAACAATTAGGTAGAAAGCTTGAAATACTTATTTCAAATCGCGTCGTTATTTCAAAACGCGTCGTCACATAGCTTTCTACCTAATTGTTTTTCTGTTTGCTCAGCGTCGACTGAAAAATCCCAGTCAATTATTTATAGACCTATGTCGTGGTGTTATTTTTAAGACAAGGTGGAAAATTCCACACAAAGCTAACGTCTCTCTCATGCAGTGGCGTAGGAACATGTTGAAGCTAGGGGGGGTCAGGATTGATAGCAAACGGGGGTGGGGGGTGGGTGGGGTGCGGAAGAGATGGATAGGCTTGGTTACGCGTCTTAGTATATTATGCTACAAAAACACTTTATAATTGGTATTTTAAACCAAAATCAACAATAAAAATGTATGAATGAAAGAAAACATGATGTGAATTGAAAAGACAACAGAAGAACATAAAAATGCAACCATTTACAGGGGAGGATCAACCAGTCGCGGCAGGAGGTGGTGGTTCCAAGTGCTCAGTTGGGGTGGGGGTGGGAGGTCTGGGGGAGCGTGCCCCCCAGAAGCTGATGATAATTTGAATGTAAATCAGTGATGCAATCAATCTTAGGAGACTAAGCTAAAACTGTAGCATGGGACTACGTACATTGTTCCCTCTTTTTCTTTTCTTTCTTTCTTTTTTTTTTCTGAGGGGAGTGGAACCTCTGTACCCTCACGTACCCCCCCCCTCAAATCCATCTTTGATGTAGTACCCAAGTCCAAAGACATGTAACAATAATTATAACAACAATGAGGCGTATACAACAAAGGGAAAGGAAAGACATAATGAGCGCTTCTATTTCAATCACATGAATTCACATGAATTATGTGTGTGTTGTCTGTAATGTTTTGCCTTCAAGGCTGTGGAAGTGGTGGGGTGGTGTAGAACGTGCGACACAAGCAGAATTGGGGTGCAACAGATTTTTTTACAAAAGTCAAAGGGGGCAAGTGGGGAAGGGGAGGGGGGCGTACACGTGTCACGTGTCAAAATCAACGGTTTTCACGTGTTTTCCCTCTTATAACTGGTAAGAAATCTGAAGAAATCTTCCTAGCATAAGAGGGAATGTGACATGTGACGTGGGGGGGTCTTAAGAACAGCCATAATTTTAGAGTCAGAATTTTTAAGAAATCGATGTAAAATATTGCATTAAAAAATGTAGCCTTTGAATCCTCCCCCCTCCTTCCCTATCTCTCTCTCTTTCTTCTCCCTCATATTTGGGGGAACATTCTGCCCCCCCCCCCCCCTCTGAGCCAGAGGAAGGGGGGGGGGGGGCAGCTGCCCCCCTCCCCATGTTTCTATGCCACTCATATACGAGGGTCACTCCATATATTTTGCAATGTGAAGATTCTGTCAACATCAGAAAAAAATGAATAGTGTCATGAGATAGACCATTATCATAATAATTACGTCTCAAATTTTCATTATTTTTCACCAGTCCATAACTGTTGAGCAAAGCAAAATGTCTCCCAAGCTGTGAAAATCTCTTTAATGCTGAAATTTTCGACCTATAAACTTCTACGCTTATTTTCATACTCAAGGAAAGGTTTCAGTTTGGCAGAAGAACGTCAAAAGAAGGTGCCTGTTACAGTTGTCAAATGACCGTTGTGACTGTTAAAACTAGAGTTGAGAACCGGTTCAAAAATCCGAACCGGTTTTAAATCGGTTTTCCCTCTTCGAACCGGTTTTATCGAACCGGTTTTTTTAACCAGTACTCGCATCACTAGTTTCACCTATGCAAACACGTATTTATTTGTCAGAATATTCACACACACGCACGCACACCCACACATACACACACGCACACGCACACATACACACACAATAAAGAAACTTATGACTTATGACACACACACACACTCAACTCAACACTCAGTCAAAGTCAAAGCCATACACCACCACAAACTAGAAACAGCTACTCTTGGCTTACAAACACACAATCTGCGCTGAGAATCAGTGTTCTTCTTCGAAAAGAATGCGTTATTCTAAGAAAAACTTACTTTCAGTTTGCAGTTAAAAAACCGGTTCACAGCAACTCGAACCGGTTTTTCGAACCGCGAAAGTTTAGCACCGGTTTTTCGGTTCAAACCGGTTTTCCCCCCACCTCTAGTTAAAACCGTAGACATTGGAAAGACTCTTGTCGGAAATGATCTGTGGATGAATGCTAATGAGATGAAAAACATACTGAGCTTTTCACCAGGAAGCCTAGATAAAATATAATATGAACAGCCTGGTATACAGAAGCGTTATAGCCGTTATTTGCCCCACTAGTTTACTGAAGATCAGAAAAGGGGTACGGTTGAATGGTGCATCTAAATCATAAAAAAATATTGATGGCGAGAAGTTAGCCAGCATCTGGGACTTCATTAAAGGTGATGCAACATTTATCTGTCAGTATAATAAAATAAAATGTAAAACAACAAGCAATAATTATTCGTTTGGATGTTCTAGGTGAGACTCCATCAGTAAAATATCACAGAAAACAGAATAGTAGCAAAAATATCAAACAAATAAACGCCATGACTTTGTTTTCTGAAAAGCTGGTTATATAGCTTCAATTCATCTCCTAGAGAAAAGATCTCTCATTGTAGATTAAAGTATAAATATCTATAAAGGCACTTTGAGTTTGCCGTCCAAGCACTGGTAGGCCTATCTGGTCTCCCCCTATTTTAGTGTGACATCGCAAGTGATCACACTGCTGCAGCTACTTTGAACATTTTGCAAGAAAACAGACTTTTGCAGAGCTTAGCCAGTCGCCCACTTTATTCACTTTATTATCTTCCAAGGAAATTTTTTGTTCAGGTGCCAGAATAACAAGGACATCCACATTCAGCATGCATGAATAGGAGCAAAAGTTACACATAATACACACTTAAAGATACACATAATATGTGGATACATACACGTCTAAGGATAAGCATGCATAGTTTCTTTTAACACACATTTAAAACCTAAAAGGATCATGAGTTTAGGAGGTGGATGGATCTGGGGATGAAGGATTTCTGTGCCCTGGAGTTGACTTTAAAAGTTTTGTAGTTTTGTTATTTTTTCTACTACCATATGTGAAGCACTGGTGAAAGGGCAAGCAATTATAGAAAGTTGAAGATGCTTGAACGTTCGTCGAGGGCACTAATTTTGACATACTTCAGTTGAGCTGGTCGGGTGCCGTAACCGTTTGGTTTGAAAGGATATCCACGTGCGTGTGTTCTAGTGAGGGACTGTTCTAAACGTTTGACTAGCCAGAAGGAGGATGCATACTGCCAGTTCTCCACATTGCAAAATTTAATTATAGAGTGCCCCTACTGCGACCTAGGGGAAGACGGGGTAAAAAGCGCATGGGCGGGTAAGAAACCCACCCCAATTATCTCATGAAATGAAGCAAATTTCAGTCTCATTTTGCCCATGAGACGAGCGTTAATGTCTAGCATTCGTCTCATGGGCAAATTTGACTGAAATGTTCTTTATTTCATGAGATAATTGGGGTGGGCTTCTTACCCGCCCATGCGCTTTTTACCCCGTCTTCCCCTACAACGTATGAAGAGATTTTCTGCAGCGGTTTTCGGGACATATTGTGAGGACAGAAACAAAACAACAGCAATTAAAGAAGCTACAAAAATCGCAATACCTCACCATTCTGGAATGAAATAGAAGGCTAATACAGCAATATGAAAACAATGCACCTACAAGCTATTAAAGTTTTAAATGAACTCCTCCCCCCCCCCCCCCCCCCCCCTTTCGCTTGCTGACTTGGTCAATTTTTTATTTTAAATTAGGGGGGCAGGAAGATATGTCTCTGCCCCCCCCCCCTCCTTTGAGCCAGGTGGGGGGGGGGGGGGGGCGGGCGGCTCCCCCCCCCCCCCCCCCCCCCCGGGGCGAGCGGCTCCCCCCCCCCCTCTGTTCCTACGCCTCTCTCTCTCTCATGTGGAAAATCCGAATTTAAAATAAAACCATATTCGAGTCAGGTGTTGAAAGCTTCGTGAACCGGAAGCAAAACTTCATTTTCCGTTCCGCTTCAAATGAAACTGAAACACAATTAAATAATCTAAATATAACTTGTCAGTGCTTGGCACGTATATATATATATATGTCACCACAATTGCCACTGCATGGCTAATTCTAATTTGTTTGATTAGTTGGCTGCCTAAGGCGAAGAAGACGAAGACTTAACTAATTTTTAAGGCATATCCCAGTAGAGAGCGCCTGCAAAATTGTACGTGCAGCTCAAATTCACCGACATTAACAAAATAATCATCATGTCTGGAACGAAAAAAAGGTGAGTCCTCTTATTAGTGATCGCGCAATAGGAATAGGAATTTTGAAAACTAGTCCCTTTACTAGAATATGGTGCAGTTGTGTGGGATCTACAGAAAGACATTGACAGTATTGGCTACTGCATAGTCTATCACTCTATGGCTACTGCAAAGAACACCTTTTGCAAGAGTGAATGCCCTTGGTGGGTGGGGGGAGATGGTTGCGCACTGACCAAACAAGGGCATAACTCTCGCCAATAACCCTATTTGAGGCCACTAAATGGCTGCCTTTCGCAAGAGTGAATGCCATTGTCCGCACTGACCAGCAAGGGATTCACTCTCACTGTCAAGGGCGTTAATAACCCCAGTTGCAGAGGCCAATAGCACGTATACAACAAAATGCTGCCCGCTTCATCACTGGCGACTATAAGTCTACAACGCCTGGCAGAGTCACCTAACTTAGGCCTAGTCCTAACTTCTCGAAAAAAACCTGAGCTTCCATCCCTTCAGCAAAGGCGCCATCACCTCCGCCTGACCATGCTCTACAGAGTAGTTGAGTGGTTAGTACCGGCCTTACCCCCTGAAGACGTCATCACTTATCACAAAACGAGCAGACTGATAAGATCCGGACTTCCTTACTCGTCGAACCCAATCAGATCTTCAGTTAGAAACAACAACAAAGCAATTAAAGTTCCCTCCTCAAACACCGACCAGGGTTGTTGTTTTTAAGAAAAAAAGACAGCTTTTAATCAACCAACATCAATAAACCGCCTCTGCACAATCTCTCCCCGTCGCAGTTATGCCAGACTACTGGATTGTAGCGACGTATTTGGGCCATCAGCGACAATGCCCGTCAACAACCGGTGGCAAAACCAGTCCCAGGGAAACAAAACCCAGTGAAAACCACAATATCAAAGCCTCTGTTAAACAATTTATCCTCTTGCAAAAAGTTATCAGTCCCTGGGACTGACAGGTCAAACTGTTTTCAGTATTTTGGTTTTCCAATCAGTATTTTACTGCTAATTACCTGTAACCGCGATCACTACGTGTAGACTAGCTGTCATTATCTCCGTCAAGGAGTCTCCTGGAGATGTTTGCTAGCCTAACTGGTGGTTTGTTCAGTTAGCAACAATTCCAAATGCAATTAAACTTTTGTTTCTTTGCTTACTATATCAGTCGTCTGGTGCTATTTATTTCCATATTTCTAAGTGACATGTTTGCATTTCTTTAATAACCCAAGGACCTGTCGTCATTAATAGGCTATTATGCCAAAGGAAACAACACTTACGGCAAACCGTTTTACTCAAGTGGTTTTGTCAGAAGTTACCAGATAGTCTACGAGTGGAGATCAACCATTGACTCAAGCAAAACTCTACTTTTGCATGAAAACGCTAGTGCCTACAAAATAGGGTCGCCGTGACCTTCCAAGAAGAGTAAGGTAATTAACGTTTGAACCACCTATTCTACAGACTTTACTTAGCTCAACATGACTTTTAATTTCTTCTTATCATTTTAGATTGTTTGGCTGGACACATGTTTATGGCATCTATAGGCCCTCACAAAAAGAAATCACAGCTCCGACCCTTGCCTCAAAGAAGCTACCGAAAGGACCTTGAAACATGGCGTAAAGAGCTGGAACTGTGCATATAAAAAGGAAATGTGTTCTTCATAGGAATACAAAAGTTTGAAGTCCGTGAAATCCTTTGTTCCTGTTTTATGGACCCGTTGCCAATATTTAATGAACAACCCACGTATGTAGCCTGTTTTGATTTCACCTTGTGATAGGCTTAAATAGGCTATCTCCCATCCATTATCTATTTATGCTTTCTAAGTTTCTGCACTAAAAAAATTACAGTGAGAACAATCCACATGATTTGTGCTTCATGAATTATTTTGAGTTTGTCCACACATGTTAAAATGGACACACACACCCGTGGGGATACCGGGGGGTCTTTTGCATAAATAGTTCCCCCACCTTCTGGAAGTTCTGTGCTTATAACTTCCTCTAATCTGTCACTCTCTTTGACTCTTGTCTTTACCCTTTACTTACTGCCATCTACTATCTTTCTGCCTTACCGGTCCATTCTTCTGCCTTCTTTTTTTTTCTTCAAGAAACGCTTCCAAAAAGATTTCCTCCAGCCGAAGTCGGACTTGCTGGGCCTAGCTATTTCTTAGTTAGGTGCATAACAGCAGCATGACGCATCTGCATTCATAATTGACAGGAAACAGCGATTGAAGAAGAAGAAGAAAATGGAACATATATGAATAGTCCTATGTGAAGCTGAAAAGAGGGTGGAACCTCTTGCACAGAGAAAGATTGCCATGCTTGAATGTCTTGTTAGCATGTTCTGATGCCACATTCTGTTGTGCCCAAATATGTTTTTAAAAAAAGTATATGAATAAACTATCAAGCCAGTATATAACTATTTTTAATTCACATTATTGTGCACGCCTGTCGCTGATAGAGGGGAAGTAACCCATGAGTTACAGGAAGTTGCATGTATACTCACAGTTATGTCCCTTAGACTGCTTTATACATTTTCCCACCAGCTCTCCATTCTTGTATCTTTTTCTGTTCCAGGGTAGGGTGCCTATCCTTGTTGAAGAAAATGCATCCATTTATAATTTTAAAGCACTTATTGGTGTATTTAGAGACCATAATAAAGATTATCCTTTATAAACATGAAAGATAAGATGTTAGAGAACACAAAAATGCCCACTCAAAGAGAGATTTGACTGTTGTGAGAAACTAGCCCTGCGACTTAATGTACCTTTCAGTCGGAGTCGGAGTCACTAGTTTCACTGCGCTGGGTCTTCTTCTTCTTCTTCTCTTGTAGCAGGCAACTTCATCACGTTGAAGATTCTGCTGCACTGTAGGGGGTAGTACAAAAAAGAAAGAAAATAGTTCAGCAAAGATAGAGTAGAAAGTGAAATGATAACATATTATGGGGAGAAGATAGAGCCCAAGATAGTCAGGGATAATTTAAGTATTTGTAGATACTCTGTTTACTATGTAGAAGGATATTTATGAGGTTCAAAATTGAACGAAGTTAGATATGGAACAAAAAGGGGGGGACGACGAGAGATAAAAGTCATACACGACCGTTAAAATGCCCCCATGATCTAGCTGGGGACACCCGGGCCCCACATGATGCATGCAGTGTGTCATGCACGACCGTTAAGTCCCCCCAGATCAGCCGGGGAAATGTCGGGCATTCCCCATGGGCAACATGATGCATGCATGAGATAATTGTGTCATGCACGACCGTTAAGTCCCCCCAGATCAGCTCAGCCGGGGAAACTCAGGCCCCACATGTTGCATGCAAAGGAGTATTACATTTGTTGATATGATTGTGTGTTCCTCAGAGAGAAAATGCTTCTGAACACCAGTGCCACAGATATGGACAAAACCAAACAGGTGGATTCTTTGGACCTGATGTACACCGGTCTAAGTACAGGTGAGTTTGATTTGTTTTCCCACTTTTAAACAGTTATTCTTCTCTTCACTGATCACTGTTTCCTGTTATATGAGCGCAGATGTGTCATGCTGCTGTCATGCGCCTAATATAACTAAGAATTACCGTATTTTACAGACTATATAAGGTGATACTTTCTTTCTAGACCGAGACCCCTGCGTCTTATAATGTGACTGATAATATAGTAAGAAAATATAATAACAAAATCTGAATTTTGAGACGTGTAAAATTAATTTGGGCAAAGGTGTGCCTTGTAGTCTGTAAAGCATGGTACATAGGCCCAGCATGTCTGTCTTCACCTGGAGAAAATCTGTGTAACAGTAGAACAAAGGCAAGAGAATGGACCAGTCAAGACAGAGAAAGATAGTAGCCGGGAAGACGGGGTAAAAAGCGCACGGGCGGGTAAGAAGCCCACCCCAATTATCTCATGAAATGAAGCAAATTTCAGTCTCATTTTGCCCATGAGACGAGCGTTAATGTCTAGCATTCGTCTCATGGGCAAATTTGACTGAAATTTTCTTTATTTCATGAGATAATTGGGGTGGGCTTCTTACCCGCCCATGCGCTTTTTACCCCGTCTTCCCCTAGTTGACAGTAAGCAAAGGGGAAAGGCAGAATCAAAGAGAGTGATAGATTAGAGGAAGTTACAAGCACAGAACTTCCAGAAGGTGGGGAACCATTTATATGAAAGACTCCCGGTATCCCCACAGAGGGGGAGGAGGGGGGTGGGGGTAAACAGTTATAATCTTCGTCTTTCAGTCATGACCCAAGTGTGTCCTCGCCCCCTTAGCGTGTACATAAGGAGTTTATACTCCAGAAGGAAACCGTCTCTAAATCGCCTAGAAAACGACATTTTTCATTTTCTTAATTATTTGATGGCTAAAAAATTCCAACTGGTATTGATAGTATGATGTTTAAGAAGTATTATACTATGAAACAAAATCGCCACTTATATCCTGATAAACATGAAGATATATATAAGTGTTTAAAGACCCCGCACGTCACGTGTCAAAATCACGGTTTTCACGTCTTTTCCCTCTTATAGCTATTAAGGAATCTTAAAGGGGCACCATGAGAGATGAGTTTTTGCAAGAAACACGTCCAGATCAGCAGGAAAACACCCTTTACAGAGATCGCAACATCCCAGAAATCAAGCCGTCAAAAAGGCGATTCCTCCTTAGCGGAGATGCTGGAAGTCAAATTCTTTGACCCAAAGGGAAGGCGTTTGACGTCTCTTTTCGAATGTGTTTAGACCAAATCGTTTCCGTGAGCTTTTCGCAACACAAGCCTTTTTCTTTTAAATTTTATACAGTTTATCTAAAGGAGTTTCGCTCACAACAAAGAAAATAGCTCCGTTGGTTGTTTTTTACTGCAATAAAAAAAAAAAGAAAACTGTTCAACCACAATGAGTGACCTCCACCCACCCCATCCAAAATGGCTACTCTCTCTGGTCTCCGCCAAGGAAAAATCGCCGTTTTGACGGTTTCTTCTAAGAAACCAGATCCGATCCTTGAAAAGGCTGTCTTTCTGGTGATCTCGACGTGTTCCTTGCAAAAACTCATCCGTTCGAGTCCACCTTTAAGAAATCTTCCCAGTATAAGAGGGAATGTGACACGTGATGTGCGGGGTCTTTAAATACAGAATTTTGCCAGTATAGTGTACATAACCCGAGATGCATGAGTAAATAAATAGAGTAATTTCATTTCATATTAATTTTAGTGAAAGACTGCTGTGCTGAACTGGAGAGATTATCTTGAGAGGAATGGCACATAGTTATGAAAGAGGGGGGGGGGGGGGGGGGGGGGTAGTAGGTGAAGGTGAAGAGAAAGGGGATTAAGGGAAAAGAGGCAGAAAGAAAATGTATGAAAAGGATTGATTAATCTCTGTTGAGAGAGAGAGAGAGAGAGAGAGAGAGAGAGAGAGAGAGAGAGAGAGAGAGAGAGAGAGTCTGTGTGTAAGAAGAATGAATGGCTGTTTAACATCCTCTGGTCTGGAACAGACACATAAAAATGGGACATTGGTAGATATAAAGATGGTGGGAACGATCCTGGAGGCAATGCCCGGAGGCAGTGCAACACCAGTAAAGTCCCAAATTGTTAACAATATAGATAATAATTTTATGTCGTGTGAGAAGAAACGTGTGTGTGTGTGTGTGCGTGAGAGTGTGTGTGTAGTACATGTGTGGTGCAAGTGCAAATGTGTGTGTGTACACACAAATGTAAATCTAGAAGTTTCCCCTGAGTTTCCCCAATAAAACAAAAGTGTCATGGACAATTCCTAAAAAGAAAATACATTATTTTTTCTTTTTGCTTCAGCTCTTGCAGGAGGCCAACTGTTACAAGCTACCCAGAGCCTCTGCCTTTGCAGTGAGGAAGGGGACACAATCCAGCTCCAACAATCTGCTCCCATACCTCCCTTCATCCACTGCCACGACTGATCTGGAAGGCACAGCCCGAATACAGCAACATGGCAGATGGAGCAGGAAGAGTTGGACCTCGCGCACCGACCGTCAATCGATGTGACATCTCTTCCTGTCTCAGTTCCTCAATTCCATAAGTTTGACTTCTAATTTTGCATTATTTTCATCGACTTTAGGATTATTTATGAATTCAGATAGAAATTTTTTCTCCCATCAAGTAACTAACATTACATGTGCCACTTGATTTCTTTGAGACATTTTGCGCAAAAAGGGTGATGCATTTTTTGGTCCCTTTGCTAATAAAATTTAATTTTCAAATTAATGTTTTTCACGTCTCATAAAATTTGCCAACAAAGCCAAACCTGACCAGAAGGAAATCAAGGTTGAGACTCAAAAGATGTACAGTCAGATGAGATATCAGAAGAGAATGGAGTTTGGTGTGAAATAGTAAAGAGAAAAGTCTGTGTACTTACTTAAATGGTTAAAAGCTGAAGAAAACTTATGTTGTCGTAAGTCAGCCATTTTTAAATGATTACTGTACCTTAAAACCTTGTTTATTATGTTCCCGTGAAGATGTATGGGTTTTTTTTAAAAGTTTGGGACATCCATTAATTATTTTGTTACCTATAAGAAGTTTGGTTTCAAATTCTTTGGCAACATGTTCAGAATGTAGGCAATATCTGGTGTGTGTGTGTGTGTGTGTGTGTGTGTGTGTGTGTGTGTGTTGTTCTTCAGTTTAACGTCCTTCCACTAAAAGTGATTCAGACAATATATTGTAGTTTGATGTTGGTGTGGTGAGTGTGAGTGGGTGTGTCTGTAAATGTGTGTAAGCATTAGAGTAAGTGATAGGATAGTGATGCAGACCTAATCATACCCCCCCCCCCCCCCCAAAGAAATTTTTTAAAAACAAATTACATTTAAAGAATATAACCGAGAAATGAACAATGTTAAAGATACATACTAAGTGAACTACTTAATAAACATTTACAAACTGAATCAAGAACAGAATAATTGTTTAGAATACTGGGTAGAGACAATGGCGTCGATCCATCAATAAAACCATCAATACCCGAATTCTTGAAAAGTTCTCTTGCTAATGGACACTGAATCAGTAAATGACTGACACTCAAGGATTCACCACACATGCATTTAACATTAATACAGTATTTTGTTTTAAATGAATTCAAATGGATTAGACTTTCAATCTCCCTGGACGAGAAAGTAACACGTTTGTGTAATATTATCTCATTGTCTCTAACATTAGATTTAATACAGTTATTATAATATTGAACGTCTGAGTTCATCAATTCAGTTTTGACATTTTCATGAGAAGTTTTGTTGATAATTGAGAAACATTCTGTCAGATCTAAAGGAACATTAATTGATACTGCGTCGTGTGTGTGTGTGTGTGTGTGTGTGTGAAATACATCTTGGTGTATAGTATGTGTGCAAGCATGTTTTCATTAAACTGAAACCGCAATTTTGATCAGCTGTGTACTTGTTTTATGCTCTCTTCTTTCTCTCTCATCATCATCATCATCATCATCATCATCATCATCATATGCACACCGATAAAGATAAAAACAATACAATTTCATGTAACAAATAATAAATCATATTTATTACAAAATCAAATTTCAATACAAAAGCTACTCTACTTAAGGAATTGGGACACCTTTGTCTAAGGCACAGAATTATCTGCGAAAGAAGACCAGAGAAAAGATTTTCAAGAAGAGGATTTTTAATATTATTGTAACTCACAATGCATTCCTGTCTTCACCAGAACAGGCACACAAGAAATAAAATGCTATAATAACAAAATCTGAAGGCGAGATATTAGCAACAAAGTGTTGTGGGGTTTTAACTCCTTAATCAGCATGACCTTAACCTTGAAATAAAATTAAAGCAATCAGTCGATAGATAATATCCTCTAGAACTTGTATACTAAAAGTGATGGAAATAGACTGAACGGCTTTCAAGAAAACGAGGCCGGACGCACGCAAGCACACGCACGGACGGATGAAACAAAAGCAATACTTCCCGAAGCTTCGCTAGGGAACTAAAAAGAAGAAAGAAGAAGGAAAAGAAAGAGAAAGAAAAGTAGAGCACGATTAAGAATTAAAAAAACAAGGTCACGACGGCAAAATGGTTTGCGCGGATCTCTTCCTATTAAGGTGGCACACTTCCACACAAAATGTGACGCGATTCGGTCAAGCGGTTCGGGAGATATCCTTGGGACAGACAGAAGAGGAAAAAAAAGAAAAAAAATACAAACCAGCCCATCGCAAAGTCCGATCACCTTCGGTGACGGACAACAACAGTAACACACACACACACAGAGAGAGACATGTGTAAGGTGGATATAGAACGAACGACACACACACACACACACACACACCGGCACACACTTCAACGATAACAACGAGAGACTAAAAGGCGAACATCAGTAAATAACGACTTCAACGATAGCAACAAGAACCGACTATGCCTATTATGGAACTTATACAAAAACGGACCTTTCCTGGTACTGCAGTACCTCCAGGATCGACCCCCTATCTGTACATTTCTGAATGTCCCGTGCGTATATACCTGTTCTGGGTCGGGGGACGTTAACTTTTTCGCAACACGCCGCTAGAATACTAGCAACGGCTGAGTTTACCGTTGCCGACACGCTGCTAGTATTTTTAGCAACAGGCAAAATGCCCCTGATAGATATGAGGCCGACAATGACGTGTCTGCTTGGTTTTCGAATTTCATATCATTTAAAAGATTAAAGATACATCTAAACCACTATATTAAAAATAATAAAGTCACTTTGATCTCCGGATTTTTTAAGATTATATATTGACTTGACAGCGTTATTCAGTCTATGGAATCATGCATTCATGATGTCAAATCCTGGATGACCTGCAACAAATTAAATGATGACAAGACGGAAGCTCTGATTGTTTCCTCTCAGCGTATGTCTGCAACTATAGCCTGGTCTCTTCCAGAAACTCTTACAGTTGGCAATGCTTGTGTTCAGTTTTCTAAGTCAGCAAAGAATCTCGGAGTTATACCCTCGATTAAAATCTCACAATGCGTACACAGGTTATTAATCTCGGCGTTCCATCAATTATGAGCTCAGACGAATCAGTGCTGTTCGACACTTTCTGTCTGTTGAAGCCACAAAAACTCTTATTTCTGCCTTTATTCTTTCCCGCATTGACTATTGCAACTCTCTTCCTCAGTCTGTGGCTGTCCTCAGTATCTCCTGCAACGTGTTCAAAAACTGCAAAACAGTGCAACACGCATCACTCTAAAAATTCCACGCTCTGATCATATAACACCTCATCTTCGTAACTTGCACTGGCTTCCAGTAGAGGCTAGAATCAAGTATAAAATAGCTTGCCTTTGTTTCGGGCAAAAGAGAACTTACAAACTGAAAAAGACCTAAAAGAGAAACAACCTAAAACAAACACTCCCACAGTCGACCCTAGCTGGAGAGTTCAGCCAATTCCCCTTGGGAGTTCGGCTGACTCATACGCCAGCAGGGCCAGAGGCAACAAACCCACAGCAAAGCCTAATGATCAGCCTGCTCCGGCTCCCCTGGACCACTCACATGTGGAAGATCCGGGGGAGGCGGAGGTGATCACCTCTCCACCCTCAACCCAGAAACGGAAAAAAAAGAAAAAAAGGAAAAGATCACACAGAAACTCAGAACAAATCACTGAAGAAAAAGTCGAAGAGATGATTTCTAAACAACTGGCAAAAATGACTGAGACAATAATGACGACAATAACCAAACACATGGACAATACACTGACAAAACAAACTCACACAACAACCTCTCAACTCGTAAACCTTAATATTCCCAAAGAAGAAAACAAATCTGTGAAAGAATCATTCATAACTCGTATTCTACGATGTCTGGCACAAGCCAGAACCTCTAATCAACCAAAGACTTTAATCGAGGACTTGTCCTCTTTAATTACTGATTCAGAGGACCTTCCTATTGATCCTAAGAATGCTCTAAACATCATGCAACTGGCAGAGATTGCCTGTGGTGCCTCTCCAGCGCCACAGGCAGCAAGACACAGATTGGGTTCGCAGAGAGCGAAACCCAAAGCTCTACCTTAACCCTCATATCTTACTAGTCAGTAAAATCCCTTTTTTTACAACTCTGCACGAAGGTTTAAATGTATTACAGTGGAACTGCCGTTCCCTAAACACTACACAAGATTACCTAATTCAGTTTCTAGCCAATTCACAAATCTCCTATCAAATACTCTGTCTGCAGTCCATTCGTTTAACATATGGAAAACTCCCTAATATTACTGGATATTACTATCCACCATCTGTTAGTAATAAAGAGGATAGGATTTTTACAGCCACTTATATTCATAAAACTCTAAATTTCACTGAAGTCCCAACCCCAGAAGAAAATCTAACAGGCTTGCGCTACTCTACAATGATCCAAACTAAAGTTAATAACGAATTTATCAACATTCTAAATATCTACTATCCTAAAGGATATTCAAAAGTGCCCATCTCTAACTGGCTTTCAAATCTTTCTTCAGAGAACTCCTGGCTGATTGTTGGTGACTTCAATGCTCACCACATCAGCTGGGAACCTTTCTGTACAAAAACATACCCTGATATCTCTCTCTACAACGAAATAAATGATTCACAATTAATTCTACTAAACGATGGTTCTTCTACCTACTATCCAGACGCTTCTACTCACTTCTATCCAAAAGCTATTGATCTATCCCTTGCTAGCCCAAATCTACTGATAAATCACGAATGGTACACCTATTCGGATCCTCTTCACTCTGATCACAAACCTATTTCTATACAATTGAATTTAGCAGTAAATAACACCAATTTACCACCAGAACCTAAATTTAACTTTGAAAAAGCAAATTGGCCACTATTTCAATCTTTGCTTTCTAAATACACAACTGAAGACCTTAATGATCTAAACAAAGAAGTTTATTATGATAACATCAGACAAAAGATTCTAATAGCTGCAAACACAGCTATCCCTACAACAGTACTGCCCTCAAAACCCAACAGTAAGCCCTGGTGGAACGAGGAAATTAAAAAAGCAATCAAAAACAAAAAACGTAAATATAATACTTTTGACCAACACCCTACTAAACCAAACTTTGACGACAAATTAAAAGCAGAAAAAGAATGTGACGATTTAATAAATGAAGCCAAATTAAACTACTTTAACAAGGAAGATATTATTAATTTCAAGGATCTAGGCAAGGCCTGGAAACGCCTAAAGCTGGTCCAAAATAAAGGTTACAATATTAATACTCGCGTCTTAGTTGGAGATAAATTAACAGCCACTGACTCAGACACTGCTGATGTCCTGGCCAACTGATTTGCCCAGGCGAGCCAAACGAAACATCTACCTGTTTTTCAACGGGATAAACGTAAAATAAACTATCACTTTGAAAAGTCTACTGATAACTCACATACTATTAATGCTCCCTTAAAGATTACCGAGCTTGCTGCCGCCATTAACATGATTAGGAAAACTAATAAAGCAACAGGAGATGATCCTATCTCCTATACAATTATAAAGAAATTGCCCCCATCTTTTCTTAAAGTCTTGCACCATTTTTACTCCGGATGTTGGGCTGAGGGCGAAATCCCAAAAGCATGGAAGGAGGCACAGGTAGTTGGGATCCCTAAGCCTGGAAAACCGGCTAGGGACCCCGCAAGCTACCGCCCCATTTCCCTCACCCCACATCTGGGTAAAATTTACGAACGTATCGTAAAACGCAGACTTGAATTCTATTTGGAAAAAAATAATGTTCTTCCCAAATTCCAGGCAGGTTTCCGAAAACATAGATGCTGCATGGAACAAGTTATAAGACTAACCTCCTATGTCAAAAAGGCCTTTGCGAGACGCAGGAAAGTCCTCGCCACCTTCTTTGATATTAAAGGGGCGTACGACTCCGTTTGGCATGGGAGGCTTTTAGATAAAATCAGCAGTCTCGGTATTCACGGGAATATGTTTAATTTCATACAAAACTTTATAAACAACCGTTCTTTAAGAGTTAAAGTGGGGTCATCCGTGTCAAAAATACATCAAATTGACATGGGGGTGCCCCAAGGCAGTATTATCGCTCCAACTCTTTTTAACATCATGATCCATGATATCTCTAAGCTAAAACTCAATAATTGTCAAATTTCTATGTATGCTGACGACATTCACGAAAAGCTCAAAAGCTCTAACAAAATACCTACAAAATCACCAAACTAACACAAGTCTCATCATTGATTACTTACAGAAAAATGGGTTCTCCTTGTCTCCAGACAAGTGTGAATTCATGTGCTTTCGCCATAATCTAATTCAAAAAAACATTAGCATTAACATTCTGGGCCAACCGAAATCAATGACAAATAAAGTTAAATTTTTAGGGGTGGTACTTACACCACGCCTTAACTGGAGCCCACACATTGACCATCTTTGCAAAAAAGCCATTAAAGACGCCAACTTTGTCCGAATTATCTCTTCCCAGACATGGGCTAAAAACTCCAAGTTTCTTGTTCATCTAACACAAGCCCTAGTTCGCAGCCGTTTAACGTATGGAATGGAAGCATTCCATAACATCACAAATAACCTACTAAACAAATTACAAATAACAGAGCTTAAAGCTCTTAAAGCAGCTCTTAACGTTCCAAAGTTTGCAAACACCTACCTAATCTATGGAAAAAAACATTAGCATTAACATTCTGGGCCAACCGAAATCAATGACAAATAAAGTTAAATTTTTAGGGGTGGTACTTACACCACGCCTTAACTGGAGCCCACACATTGACCATCTTTGCAAAAAAGCCATTAAAGGCGCCAACTTTGTCCGAATTATCTCTTCCCAGACATGGGCTAAAAACTCCAAGTTTCTTGTTCATCTAACACAAGCCCTAGTTCGCAGCCGTTTAACGTATGGAATGGAAGCATTCCATAACATCACAAATAACCTACTAAACAAATTACAAATAACAGAGCTTAAAGCTCTTAAAGCAGCTCTTAACGTTCCAAAGTTTGCAAACACTAACCTGATCTATGGAATAATAGGATGGATTCCATTAAATCACCTCATGAAACTAAATACTTCAACATTCTTAACAAGGCTATATGCAACAAACCATTTTTCAATAGAAAGCTTCAAGGAAGAATTCGAAGACCCTTTTTATAGCCATCCATCCTTCCAACAACAAAAACCAATAATTGCACAAAAAGTTTGTAACCCATTAGACTATTCCCAGGAAATGCTCTCTATGGCGGGCCTGGAAATAGACGACATTGAAACTCACCCAAAATTTCCTATCCCACACTGGGAATGGGAATCAGCACACTTTGATATCTTATTACATCAAATGTACTCCAAATCAAACCAACCAAATCTACTTTCAGTTGCTGCTAAAGAACAAATTTCTGAAATTCAACATCACTTACTGATTTACACTGACGGTTCTAAGATCTCCGATTCACAAATAGGTTGCGCTTTCACCATTCCAACCCTCAAAATTACTAAATCCTTTCAACTAAATTCAAAAATCTCAATTTTTAGCGCAGAACTCTGGGCAATTCTTGAAGCCTGTTTTTTTTTATTAATGAGTTCCAAAAATCATTGTTTCAGGTTACAATCCTCACAGACTCCTTATCTTCAGTACAAGCATTGCAAAATAATACAAAAAACAGAAGGAAAATTATTCAAGAAATACAAAATCTTATACACCAAATAAGAATCAAAGGTATCGACTTAACCATTATGTGGATTCCCTCCCATCTAGGACTCAAAGGGAACGACCTCGCTGATACGGCAGCCAAAAGGGCAGCTGAACATACTGAGGGCCAGTTTATAAATATTAAATTATCTCTGTCAGAGATCAAAAGTCACCTGAAACGCTGTGTGTACCGGGGATGGGCTGAGGAATTGGATTCCTATTTAGAGGCCCACCTCCGGTGCAGGAAATTTATTAGTGGTGGACTATTTCTGCCCGTTCCCCATAAAATTCAAGGTAGAATCAGATTCTACACTGACTCCATCCGATGCAAATTTAGGAACACTCCTTGTAAATGTGGAAAGATCTTTAGCCTGAATCACATCTTTGATCCCTGCAACCAGATAAAGAAAGAACTACAACCTTTTATAGACAAATGTGAACAAAATAATCTAATATACAACGAAAAAAATCTCTTATGTAAACATGATATATTAGGTTGGTCACCAATAGTTTGGCTCGCCGGGGCAATAGAGCATTTGCCACGCACCGGTGACCTTGAATTTCACTGAGTTGAATTTAGAGAGTTGAATTAGAGAGGTCAGCGCAACTCGGGCAGAACGAGCTCGGGCAAATTAGTAGTCTAGTATAGTGAACGAACACTCGTGGCAAACGCCCTATTGGCCAGGTATCATTCAAACACCTTATATAAAAACTGAAACCACTTTTACTGGTGGGGATAGAGTCCCTCCGGTGCGCGGGCCGTATACCTGTCTGCATTCCTGCTCCCTTTCCCCCCCTCCCCTTTTAACTAAAATATGTGCCTGATGGGCTGAAGCGACTCTTTTGAGCCCACTATTTTTTAAAATCCCTTCCCCTATGCAGATGGGTGTCCGGTGCGCGCAACGGGGGGTTCTTTCGTAAACCGTTGCGCCTTGCGCTCGTGCTCCCCCCCTTTTTGGGACTGCCCATGCGGTGCCCTGTCACTGCTCGGGGCGGAGAGGAGGGGTCCCTTCCCCTCCCTCCCTCCGTTCTGAGCATACAGGAGTCGTTAACCATCCCCACTCTCATTCTCAACCATCTATATTAATAAGCTTAAAAACTTGGTTTTATTTCTTTTAATCTCAGACTCCATCATGACATCAGGGGCGGGAGAGTTTTTGTTGCTACCCCCCCCCCCTGGGATCAGATGGAATAAATAAAATTACTTATAGTAATGGAGGCCTCTGGCGGTATGTTCCCCCACTTATTAACAGCATTATATAATACAACTGATCTTGACTAAGATTCGTCTACTTAAATAATTAATTACCAATGGTCAGGTGTTAAGACCAAGTTGTACACAAAACAAATTAGATTTTAATAGTAACTTTTAAAACAAAAACGATTCTCGGTATTCATAAACTAAATTTTTACAAAATCTTAACCTATTTTTAACATAAGAAAATCTCTAGAGATATATATTTTAATTAAACAATTTTAGACCATGAATAAAACGTCCTAACAGGACAAGCTTTTAACTGTCATAGATGTGTACATACATAGTAGCGATATACATAGGTTTTGGGAGAAAGAAAATAGAATCACTGATCCTTATAACAAATTGGTCATCGACGGACCTAGATTAAAACTAAACTTATATACTTGAAAGATCAACTAGTGGTGGTCAGGTCCCATAACTTAATTAAAACAAAAACATACTAATTTTAACAATAACTTTTTAATAAAATGATTTTAACACTTATAAACACTTTTTAATAACTTTACATACTTTCACATATGTGAAAACTACACCATGTCCTGCCCTATGGGACAAGATTAAACAGGTTAAACACTTAACAAACTTAAAAACATAAATTACAACTTAACCAAATTTTTAATAAGTCTTCTTATAAAAACAATAAATATAACTTTACTTATTAAAGGACTAAATAGTTTGTATGTAAAAGTTGTGTACATATTAATAATGTACATATTAATTTTAATATTTTTTGGTCTAAAAACCGACAGACAACAGTCTGGTTTAAACCAAATGAATTTAGCTATCTTAAAGGACCCTTTTTAAAAAAAAATGTTGGGGTTTGATTATTTCAAAAACCAACAGTTAATAGTTTGATCTCCAAACCTAAATAAAACCTAATTTTAAAACATAACAAATTTTATCACTACAAACTAAACTCTTAATAAGCTATTAGTTGTATTAAGTCCTAAGGGACAAAACCTAATAGGCTGAATACTTAAAAAACATAACTCAACTAAATAGTTTGTATATAAAAGTTATGTACATAACAATAATGTACATAACATTTTTTAATAATATCTTCTAGGTTTTTTAACTGTATATATAGCTTGTATACAGGCAAAATGCCTGTCAAAGATTTTAATAATAAAGCTCTTCCCGAGCACAAACACGGATTTTTATAAAATATCTCAGTTGAGCATAAAACGCATGAATTTTAACTGTAGCCCTGGTTTTTTTTAATCAGACCTCCTCCAATCTGCCAGACTTAAAGCAAACAGCTAAATATCTTTTACAATCAAAATATTTTATCACAAACATAAAATTTTATACTCTAAACTTGTGCGCAATTAAAACTTCTAAAAAACTCTCTTTAAAACAAATAAATTATCCTAAAAATCTACAAAAAAATCAAAAACTTTCAAAACTATATCTTATCAAACAAAAAAATCCACTTTTTCCAGGATCTTTATCATTTTAAATGCCCCAAATAGTCTTTTGACTCAGAAGGCGTAAAATCTCTATTTTTCTCTCTCGGTGCTGTTCACTCTTCTGGTCCTGTCGATCCGAGTCTCCGAACTAGTAACTGTCTACACACCTGCTCGCTCCCTACGTTCTTCCTCTGACAGCTGCACACTCAAGGTTCCTCGGGTCCACACGAAATCCTTCTACTATTTAGCACCTCACCTCTGGAATAATCTCCCACAACATGTCCGCTCATCTGACTCTATCTCCGCCTTTCGCTCTGCCCTTAAAACTCACTTGTCTCGGACATATGATTGATTATATAGTGTTTGTGTGTGAGGTGCGGGTGGGGGGTCCGTTTCATTGCATAACTCTTGTAAAAACTGAAATGTATTTACAATTATTTTATCAATGTAAGTTGTATGTAGAATATCTACGTTTTGTAAACTTTAAATCCTTGTAAATGAGGTAGGCTAGAAGGGTATTTTTGTTCTTGCAAAATATGTTTATTATAATTAGTCATGGTAGTCATGGTAAATTGGTATGTCGATGGTAGTATGATAGTATGATTTTATTTGAAGTTGCAGTATTGTATCCAAGCTTGATTGAGAATGCGTATATGGTCTATGTTTTTTCTTAGAATTTTCATATTGTAACTATTTTACTTTTGTATAATTAATTGTGGGTGTGTGTGTGCGTGCGTGTATGTGTGCGTGCGTGCCGTTCATGTGTGTCAGTGTTTGTGTATGTATGTGTGTGTGGGCCTGCGTGCATGCAGGCGTGCGTATGTGTGAGTGTGTGTGTGTGCGCTTGCGTACGTGTGTGTGTGTGTGTGTGTGTGTGTGAGGAAGTAAGAGGCGACGTCAGTTGCGTGCAATCTTCGTGTTTATTTTACTTTCTAATGATTGATTATTTGTTTGCCTTTAATGTAAATGTAAAGCGCACTGAGCTCATGTGAGAAAGAGCGCTATACAAATTCCCATTATTATTATTATTATTATGTTCCAGTGACATTGCAGACTGTTTCTTTCTTTTTTTTCATGTTCCTTATTATTTTTCTCTTTTACTTTTGCCATTCCTTATAGTGGATAATACCCACTTGCTTTAGATTTTTTAATTTTTATTTTGTAGACAGAAAGCAAAATCATAACTTCTTTGGCGAAGGTAACGCCTTCTGAGAGTAGCCACCATTGTGAAACAAGAGTGAGTCAATCATGGGAAGTGAATGTAAAATTTACAACGGAATTGTGGGAAAGATGTCCTTATTTAGAAATTGTCTTTCATTTGTGACGTCATTTTCCGGAAGTGAAAAGTAACCATAGTCGGCAGACGGCGAAGATTCGACGAGTGAGTATTTAATTTATTTTCTTTGACTGATGATACAATAATTGTCTTTTCCTAAGTACAACATACGATTCTTTTGAAGTTCGTTATTTCAATATGGCTTTGGTGCTATGACTTTTATGCGTTTTTGAAAAGAGAAAATGGGAAGATTCAGCTTACAAAGACAACCGAATTCGAGCAGACGAAGCAAACTCCACCCTCGAAATCTTTGAAACAGATAGGCCTTCTTCTTTCTTCTTGCATTTTTATAATATCCTCCATCAACAAATTGATGATTATGGTTTTTACAGTCTGTTAGATTCAAGCCGATCTTATCCCTAGTTTTATCACAAAGTTCTGATTTTCCAAATGAAATCTGTTTTATTCATGAGATTGTCCACGGTTCAGCCTGTCGCAGTCAAAAGTGTAGACTAGCTCGTGCAAATCTGCCGCTCGCTACTATGAGAGTGTGTATTTGCGACAACCACAAATTTCACTCTTTCTTTACTTGAACCATTTACCTAACCCTAACCCTATCCTTATCCCTAACCCAACAAAAAAGTGAAATGTCGCAAATATACACTCATACTACTATTACTGGTCATAGTAGCGAGCAGCAGATTTGCACGAGCTACACTTTTGACTGCCCCCACACTGACACAGTAGGGCCTATGCCTAATATTATATTAACCCCTTCACTTCAGTGCCAGTGGCATTTGTGTCGCAGACAGTCATAATTCAACAAACATTCTAGCTAGAAAACTTAATGCAAAGTATGAACCTATGTAAAGTATGTTACATACCTTTTTCACCCCAAACAAATTTTAGTTAGTTTAGGTTGCTGGGACGTGGCATGCTGGCTGCAC
>JAGGCT020001946.1:0-50000 GCA_017654935.2 Phymorhynchus buccinoides
CCTGCTGCGTAGACATGTTGGCAAAGGAGGGTGGGTTGTTAGCAGGCTGGGCAGCCCCCTGGCCCCCGAATGCCTGCTGCTGCACAGGCTGGTTGCTGTAGGGCTGCTGGCTGCTGGTGCCGTATCCAGCAGGGGTCATGCCAAACGCCTGCTGACCGGGGGGTGGCTCCACCGGCTGACTAGAAGGTTGAGAGACAGAGGCGAGCTGGCCGGGGGATTGGGCCAATGTCTGAGCTAGAGGGCTCCTTGCTGGCTGAGATGTAACGCTAGCAATGGAGCTGCCCTGACTAGATCTCTCGGGTCCTGGGACACTGGAGGGCTGAGGAGGCGGGGGAGCAGGCGCAGTGAAGTCTGCTCGCTCCTGAGAGTTTGGTTTGCTAGGTTCCGCTGACGGTACTGCGGGTTGGCTATTCCCTGCTTTTTTTTCAAAGCTGGCATCACCCAGTTTCTCAGTGAACACTTTGCCCGCATTGCTGCCGTTATTGCCCTCTTTGCCGGAGCTACCCCCCATCTTCACAACAATGCTCGACTCCTTTCCCGTGCCCAACAGCGAGGCCATGCTAATAGTCTTGCCAACTTTACTGTCCTCGTCGTTGGCAGCCAGCAGCTTCATCACTTGTGAATCTTTGGTCTGCTTCGGCAGCGCGCTCGGCACGAGGGACGTCAAAGACGCGTCGGTTTTCGCCGGGGCGGGCATGATCCTCTTCAACGTGGTTGTGGGAACCGCCGCAGAGCCGGTGACCTGCGGCTGGACCATCAGAGTGGTGGTGGTCTTCCCCGGTGGCTCCCCGTCCTTGCCCAGCACCTTGCAGGCTCTGCCCGTGGAAATGACCTTGGAGCGGGGGTACACGATGACCTCCACGGGGGGCTTGCTGGCCTTACTGGTGGTGGCGGCGGCCGTGGTGGAGGCCACGATGGTCGGCCGAGGCCTGGCCAGGGTCCTGATGGGGGCGGCCGGCAGCACCCGCATCAGCTGCCCCTTGCTGTTGCGCTTGAAGATGGCGTTGGCTCCGCCGCCCTGGGTGTACAGGTTGGCCAGAAGGCTGGCCCCGCCCTTCACCTCGTTGGGGTTCTTCTCCGTCAGCTTGCCGTCCGGCGTCTTGAAGAAGATGCGGGGAGCGGGAGGGTTGATCGACACTCGCGTCCCTGAAACACACATTCAACGGCTCGGATCTTTGGAGTAAAGAATAGTCACTGCTGTACCTTTCAGAACACGTAAGAAAATATACAGCGACTGGGTAAAGCATCCACTGACCCCATTTCCCTGCATATTCCTAATTCCCTTCCATATCAACGTCTATCATCCGGGCGGCTGCTTTTATCTAAAGCTTCTGTCTGACCAAAGTCCCCATGTTTTGTAACAACAGAACCATCAAAATGATGACGGTGGTTGTGTGGTGAAAGAAGAAGAAGTAGCAGCGGAACGTTTTGCCACTGGCTGAGAACATTTCTAAGCAAACAAAACTTCAAAGGAAATTATGAAGAAAGACAAGCTGCTGATAGTTACATTCAATTTTTTAAAAATGAAAATCTATGCTCAACATTAAACATAACCCCTTCTAACTTTGAACTTACAAGCACACTTATCAACTGGAAGCCCCGCCTTGGCATAAGGCTGTTTCAGACCAATTGACATAAGCTAGAACACAAAGGCTACATCAAAATGTTGTCATGTTCTGCATAGTTATGCGGGGATTGTTTTTAGCCATGGCAAGCTCCTAGCATAACATCATCAGTCCAAAATCCTCCTTAGTCAGAGTGTGGCTGCCCACGTGACGGGGTGATCAAAAACAGGTCCCACATGTAATGTTCTCATCTCTAGCTGGCGCATTTGCACCATAGTGTTCAAGTGCTTCGGCTGCTGGGATGATCCCCGGAGTTTTTAAGCCTGGGTACGACGACAGCAACAACTAGAAGAGAAAAAAATAGTGAAAGAAACCAGCAGGAGAAATGAACTAAACACTCATCAATGAAAGCTAAAATTAACCAAGGACAAAATACCAAAAGGACAAGACACATAGTGTATGTGCGCACGCGCGCGTGTGTGGACGCGTTATGCGTAGGTGCATGTTTTATGTCTATGAGTATGTCACAGCGTGAGGGTGAGGGTGGGTATGCGAGTGCGTCCGAGTACGTTTGATATGACTGTAGGAGCGATTCTTAGATTTTGTAAAGCGCCATGAGTAATACACCTAGAACGTGTGCTATATAAATATTCTTTATTATAGCTCTATACGCAAGAGTGAAACACACCTGCAGAAACGGTTGTGGTGGTGGTGGTGGTAGTCGTGTTGGCACTGGCTACAGTGGACTCTGCGGAGGTAGTTCCCGTGCCAGAGTCCTCGGTGCCGGCCGCTTTGGAGCGCACGGCAAACATCTTGCCGTCGTTGGTGCGGATGTACACTCCCTTGGGCGTCTTGATCACCAGGATTTTCTGTCCGGAGGCAATCTTACCGGCTGGCTGAGCGGTGCCTGAGGATGTGGCTGTGTTGGTGCCCGGTAAAAGAATGTCTGCACACGGAAATAGACAGAGACGCTTAGAATAAACTGACTGCTCATTTACTCATGAAACACAATAAAAGGACCAAATACCACCTGAATGTTTTGTGTTTCATGTGTCTACGATTGGTCCTAGTGGTCACCTAATTATTTTCAAGTATTTGATCATTTACTACCGTATTTTTCTGACAATAAGGCAATACTTTTTTCCCCCAGAGTAAAACCCCTGCGCCTTTTAATATGATTTATAGTAAGAAAATATAACAAAATCTGAGTTTTGTGTAAAATTAGGCAGCTTATTGTAAACAAAAAAAAAAGGTACAATTTTCTTAAGTTCTTGTCGCATACCATCTACGAGGGTCTTGCTTCTTCTCTGTCATACATCATGCGTGCGTATGTGTTTTTGCGTGCGCATGAGTACCTGTATAAGTCCATGCAAATGCATGCGTGTCTGTGTTCATATGTGCATGTGTTTGTGCATGCATGCGTGTATCTGATATATGAAACATGTTCTACCCCCTTACTAGACATTTATAACAATGAATGTCTGCTACGTCAAGTTCATACACCAGAAGAACTTGCCCATCAGGACAAAAGTCAAGAGGACGTCAAACTTTCTTTCCAATGACTTTTAATCGTCCAGTTACACCATATCAGGCTTCACCTGTGGTAGTGATGACCTGGTGGACAGTCACCCCCGGCTTGACCACCTGCACCGTCGGCCGAGAGATGCTGGAGATCATGGGCCGAACGCTGGCGATGGGCCGAGAGACTGGCCCGCGGCGGATGTACATTCTGAACAAGGCAAACAAAGGGTTTTGTGTTCATTTGTGTGTCTTGCCACATAATAATAATAATAATAATAATAATAATGAGCATTTATATGCGCTTATTCCTAAACAAGCCCCAAGTGCTTACAATAATAAACAAATAAATGAATAACCACCCACCCCCAAAAAGCAGTAGAAAATAGAGAATGTCAAAAATTGCATACACACACACACAGACGCGCGCGCACACAAACGCGCACACACCACACCACACCACACGCCCGCACAAACCACACACTGCACACAAACACACACACACAGAAGGGACAAAAATTACTTTCCAAAAGAAAAGAGCAGGCTACGATTTGAAGAGAGTGGATTTGAGGGAAGACTTAAATGAAGAAAGGGAGTTGGCAGAACGGAAGTAAAGGGAGATAATTGGTTACTTCCCGAAAGGGGAGTTATCGTCCTTTGCTTTTTTTGTTTGTTGTTGCTAGGGTAAGGTTTCCAACTAGAGAGAGTCTTATGCTATTGTTCGTCAGTATGGTTAGAATATATTTATTCATCTACGTTGCTGAAATTAAGCCAGCGATGATTACTCGTTAAAAGTCAATAGCCAGGAAAACAACTTGGTTTTATTCCAGAGAATGTTGTATAGGTTTCCTTTCAGAAACTACCATGAGTATTGCGTGTTTAGTTTCCTCATATCTGACTACAGAAATTGTCCAAACTTTCTTATGAAACTTTTTTAAATTTAAACAAAAATATAAAGATCAGCAGCATAAGACAAGACTGACACACACACACACACACACACACAAACACACGTGTCTCAAAAGAAACCATCAATTTCATCATACTACCAATGAGAACAAATTACTATCGCGGATTAAGTCATACCAATCCTTTAAAACAAAGAAGAAAAAAAAAGAAACCAGGGCCTGCATTCACATTGATGTTGCATGAGACGTATTATCATATCTTATCTTACTTTAGAAGTCCTTCTAAACATCATACGATAAATACTATCTCAACAACACTACTGGTAAATAGAAAGTTGGGAACGGAAGTGATGTTGACCGGAAGTGGGGAAAGGGGCATAACCCCACGGTCACTAGATGACTCTTTGTTATTTGGTAACTAAGCGTCTCATACTGAGTGTTGGTCAATGTGAATACAGGCCCAGGTCAACATCACCACTCGTTCCCTCCACACAATCACTCAGCATCCACGGACATACTGTGATCCACCCCCTGGGTAGTAGGCGGCGTAGGAGGGTCTGCTGTAGGTGATGTTCATGCGCTTGTCGCGAGCGTAGCCCTCCTTGGCCTGCTGCTTCTCTTTCTTGCTCATGCGCAGCTCCTTGCGGTCAATCAGCAGAGACTCGTGGGTGAACGGCTCCTGGAGTCACAATAGACGTGCAGTGTCAAGAACCAATGATGCTCACTTTTCAGATACATCTTATGAATTTAGTCATCTTCATGCATGTGTGTGTGTGTGTGTGCGTGTGTGTGTTGTTGTTGTTCTTTAATTTAACGTCTTTTCACTTAAAAGTGATATTAGACATAAAGCTAAGTGTGTGTGCGTGTGCGTGAATGTGTTTGTGTGTGTGTGTGTGTACGTGTGTGTGTGTGAGTGTGTGCGTGTGCATGCGTGCGTGCGTGTGTGCGTGCGTGTGTGTGCACGTTTGTGAACATGCATGCTACATTGTGGTGGGTTTGGGGATGCTTCTGCACGTACGTAAGGGTTTGTTTCATAATTTTAGTAAAATTGTAAAGCATTTCGAAGTTTAAGGAAAAGTGATGTATAAGTTGCCTAAATGCATTAATAAATAAATATCCCAGGGTGCCACTCTCCAATTATAGTGAAAAAACCCACCAATGTCATCAAAAAGGGGATGAATCAATATCAATGATCAATGCCGCGTTTTGATTTTGGATGTGAATTATTCTACAAAGTCAAGGTCAAAGTGAAGCTCTTGCAAATGGCGGCCAGATTTTCTGCCCTAGCTTGAAGAGATGTTGAGATAATTTTCAAAGACAGCGATAGTAATATGGGGCGTTGTCGTTTAAGCATAACAAACGACAAGAAGCATCAGACTATTTCCCAAAGATGTATTTATCTATTCAGGGATTTCTATAGCGCAAACCTTAACTCTTCTAGCACCGTGGGCGAATACATTCACCCAAGACATCACTCTACACTCCCACCAAATGCAAAGACATTCACTGCCAAATACCCTGCCATGTGTTTGTCTATTGCTTAGAGCTTATGTGACTGTTTCTTCCATTAAAGCAATGCAGGTGCACTTGAAAAAAGTGGTCTTGTAGGCTAAGACGCAACGGAAAAACAAAAATGTCAGAAACGATATGGCGCTAGAAGAGTGAAAAGCTCTATGCGCTTAATAAAGTCACTACAAATAATTAAACCAAAGGGCATAAAACACACACACACTTCTCTGTTTGCATGCTTTTCTAGTTTCAGTTTTATTTCATGAGCACAGAATGTAAAAAAAGCTGTCAAAGCTTATTTCCTTATGTTCAATAAATATCATTTTGACTTGACTTGACTTCACACACACACACACACACACATTGTGACACACACACACACAGAGCTTACCTTCGTGATCCACTGGCCTTGCGTCTTCAGCACACTGACCAGCACAGGATCTTCATAGCTGTCCTCGCAGGAAGAAAAATCCAGGTACGGGAAGTCTTTGTCCTGACAAGACAATCATCATCATCGTCACCATCATCATCATCACTCAGGCATGAAAGTGGATGGAGATCAAAAGAGGAAAAAATTTCGTCCGAGAAACCCTTCCACCCGGATTTTCACCTCACGTCGGTAGTTTTAGGGGTACAATCGTTCCGCCCAAGCTTCAAACAATGAAATTCTTTTCAGCCGAACACAAATCCTTCCACCCGGATTTTCACATATCGTCCGACGTTTTGTGGACGGGGGGGGGGGGGGGGGGGGGGCGGGGCTATGCGACGTTTCCAATAATTTTATAAATACAACCTACCTCACGTCACAAATTTTATTCAGCGGGAAGGGTGTCCGAACATTTCGTCCGCTCCAATAGCCTTCCACACATATTTTCAACTAACATCGATGCTTTTCGTGAGCGAGAGATACTCATCAGTCATCTCGCCTTCCTTCGCGCAACTTTGAAGCGAGTGAGCTAAAGCGACTTCCGGTTAACCAGTTTGAGAATCGCCAAATACAGACTTGTACATATACGAATAAGGCAAGATCGGTCATTAATTTACGCGGAATTTGTTTTTCTTCCACGGAACTTTTCACAAATTTACGCGGATTTTCCGCGAAAAGCGGAACTCTTTCATGCCTGATCACTATCATCACCATCGTCATCATCATGCATCATCATCACCTTCATCATCACCATCATCATCGTTGTCATCATCATCATCGTCATCATCGTTGTCATCATCACCATTACCATCATCACCATCATGCATCATCATCAACCCCACCACCAACCATAATCATTATCACCACAATCTTTTACCCTCTTTTCATTGACAGGCATCTTCTTCTTCTTCTTCTTCGATCGCTCAGACAGTTTCCTGTCAATTATGAGCGCAGATGCGTCATGCTGCCGTTATGCACCTAACTAAAGAAATATTTGACCCAGCATGTCCGACTTTGGCTGGAGGAAATCTTTTTGAAAGTGTTTCTTGAAAAAAGTCAGGAGAATGGACCGTTAAGGCAGAAACTGAGAAAGATAGTAGATGACAGTAAGCGAAGGGAAAAGGCAGAGTCAAACAGAGTGATAGATAAGAGGAAGTTACAAGCACAGAATTTCCAGAAGGTGGGGGAACTATTTATACAAACGACCCCCGGGCATGGTACTGGAGGAAAAGCATTTTTCTCTGAAAATATTTGGAGGTTCGGGACATGTTTCATTGTGAAGGAAGGAAAACACGAAAGGCTGGAAGGAGGGAAGGAAGGAAGACAGCAAAGAAGGAAGGAGCGAAGGAGCGAAGGAAAGGAAGATGGAATGAAAAGCTAAAGATGAGAAAAAGAAAATGGAGACAAGTTCTCTCTGCAAATTAATGAGGAAAGCATTATGATTTTAACGCCACCCACCTCATTCTTTAACAGGTTCTCCAACTGTCCTCTGGAGAAGTGGTTGTCAGGGTTCATTTCATCGATGACTCGATCTGTGCAACAGGATTTCTTCAGTGAATCAACACTGCCAACTACTTGAAGTACATTTCAGAATAACTTGCAGTAAAAAGAAATACCATCCAAGTTAACATTCAAAATAATTATTTCTTGTTAACATTCAAAATAATTATTTCTTATGTAGTTTGTGGAAATCACATCTTATCTTTATGAAGCTTTAAAGGTCATCAAATTCCAATTGCACTCTTCCGGAAAAGCGTCACTTTTGTCATTCACTCAGTTCTAAAAGAAAATAACCACTTCTGCGTCAAGACTTGGGTCAAAATTGAGACAATTCACACACATAAAGTGACACATACACACACAAACCATAACCGTCTATGTCACACACACACACTACTCCACCCCAAGCCTGCATCTTCCTCAATGCCAACGCTGACCTGACATGCCCTGCTTGGTGATCTGCCGGTCGTAGATGTTGCGCTCCAGGGTGTTCTCAGTGACCAGGCGGTACACGTAGCACTGCTTGTTCTGGCCGAAGCGGAAGACGCGGCACACCGCCTGGCAGTCGTGGCAGGGGTTCCAGGATGCGTCGAGCACCACCACACGGTTGGCCCCGACCATGTTGATCCCCAGGCACCCAGCCCTGGACAGACCAACAATTACTGTATTTTTCTGACTACAAGGCGCACCTGATTATAAGGCGCACCCCCCAAATTTTACACAAAATTCAGGTTCTGTTATTATAGTTTCTTTCTATATTAGTAGTCTTATTATAAGGCGCAGGGGTCTCAGTCTGGGGAAAAAGTATCGCCTTATAGTCTGAAAAATATGGTACACCGAGTACCCAAGGCCCACAGGTCAACCTTAATTATAATATAAGGCTAATACAGTGGTTCTGAGCAGCAAGTGTATTCGATTCCAGTCTTCCTGATCGAACTAATAGCAAAATAAGTGGTAAGGTATGCCCCAGGGCCTGTATTCACGTTGAGAAGCTCTTCCAATGTCCTATAGGATTTAATAGGACTTTTGGAAGAGCTTTTAAGTTAGCATGATGCTAAGTCTCATGCTATCTCAACGTGAATACAGGCCCAGGTCTTCACACGTGGGCTGGAAAGGAAGGAATGAAATTATCGCTAGGCCGGTGCACCACGCCTACCCGGATGCAAGGGGAGGATAACTAGCACCCCGTATCCGGTAAAGGGGCAAGGTCACCGGCTACTTTCGTTTTCCTATATACTAGGGTATAACTCCAGGTTCATTAGGGCTAATGCACATGTTTTAAGTGTTGGCACAGTATAGTTAAATTAGATAGGCTATTTATAGAAATCGGTTTCCTCACTACAAATGCAAAGTAAGATGTGAAAACATGGTCTAGGGGAGCAAAGCGTGTTTAAAAATGACCAAATTATTAGGTATTATTATTAGGTATTAGGTACATTATAAATTATGGTGAGCACAGACTTACTTCCCTTGAAGTGAGATCGTCAAGCAGAGCTTCGTATTTCTTCCGCATACAATCCCAGAGCTTCGTATTTCTTCCGCATACAATCAGTTATTATTGTTGTTATTGTTATTGTTTAGTCAAATCATCCTCAATGGTATTATTATTAGGTACTTTATAGTCACGTCTCCGTGAAATTCGGGTTGCTCCCACCTGGAGAGCACATCGCAGCCAGAGGCGCGCCACCCAATTTTTTCTAAAACATTTGCATGCGATTTTTGTGTGACTGATGAGGAAAGAAAGGGAGGGGGGTATATTTTGACCAAATAACAACTGTTTCGTTGCCACTGGGATTAACGTGTGCTAAGTGCATGGGCACACAGGACCTCGGTTTATCGCCTCATTCGAAAGACTCCATGTTCAGACCGTAAGGCCTAGTGCAAAGTGAGAGGAAAAATCCCCTGTACCCAGGTTCGAACTCGGGTTTACTTGACACAAGGCGAACGCGTTACCTCTGTGCCACTCTACACCCAATGATGACGTCACATATCGCATTGATTTATGCGGAGATGCGATTGAGTTAACGTCAACGACGAGCAATCTACACACAGATTACATCAACAAACCTGGTAGACAGGAGGAACATCCAGGCCGTTGTGTTTGTGGGTCGGTTGAAGTCGGTGATGAGCCGCTCCCTCTCCATGCTGGATGTGCTACCATCCAGGCCTGAAACACAGCGACGCCAATCACCGTTACTTACAACACAGCAACTGCACTAGCCTGCAACACAGCGACGCCAATCACCGTTACTTACAACACAGCAACTGCACTAGCCTGCAACACAGCGACGCCAATCACCGTTACTTACAACACAGCAACTGCACTAGCCTGCAACACAGCGACGCCAATCACCGTTACTTACAACACAGCAACTGCACTAGCCTACAACACAGCGACGCCAATCACCGTTACTTACAACACAGCAACTGCACTAGCCTGCAATACAATTTTTATTCATACATGGCCAAACATATACTTCAGACAGCCTCCTCATGTTTACGGCTCTCGATCAAAAAGTCTGGTTCTTTCAGTTTCAGGACAACAACCCTAGGCTGATCCTAACCCTATCCCTTTTTCTGAGAATGCAGAATGTTGCTTCTACGTGAAAATTTTCAATGCGAAAATTTGATAAGGGGTATCTAAACTACAATTTAGCCCATGCATAATCTCTTATCATTATGCAGTGCACAAGTTTGGTCTGGTGGACCTTCTTCATTCCAAACAAGCTACTGGCTACGCAGGCTTTCTTCTTTTTTTCTTCTTACTAAAGAAAGGTTCCTTCCTTCCTTTTCCTTCTCTTTCCTTCCTTCCTTTCCTTTCCTTCATTATTTCCCTTTCCTTTCCTTCTCTTCCCTTTCATCTCTCTCAAATTCATTGAGCAAAACCCTTAAAGTTACTAGGCAATCAACGCAAAAATTCACTCAATAAATGCTTCTGATATCTGACTTCCCGTCAGATAAGTCAGGTATTGGAAGCATTTATTGTGTGAATTTCCAGACCCTGTTTCTGATCAATCCTTGAACTTTGAAGGTTACAATGTTGACCACAAAATAAATTCTGAATATCCATCGCTTCATGGTCGTCTGAATTTTACCCAAACTGTGGATTATTCGTAACACATGGCAAAAGAAAGAGAACAGCTACTCACGGAAATAGGATCTGTTTTTGGACCAGTTCTCGTCCATGTCCGGCCTGGGAACTTTCTGCTTGGATATGAACTCCTCAATGATGTCCAGCGTTGACAGACTCTGACTGCAAATTGCACACAAAATTAGTCATCACTGACAGCTTCAAAACATGCACATGGAAAACGTAACTATTCAAAAAATGAACCTCATATGTCACATATGTGATTTGTCTGTAATAAATGAACCTCAGAATATTTGCTTCTTTTAGATGCATAAATCGTACTCCAACTCTACAGAGATTCCACTCTAGATCCCTAATTTGAGGCTAACAAAGCTAAGGTGTTACTTTTTTGGTCACTGGAAAATTCCTCATCCTTGGGACATTTAATGTTCATAAAATCTGGCAAAACTGTGTTGCACGTTTTGCAGAAATGATAATCAACAGAAACTTGATCCAAGTACTAAAGAAGATTGTGTGGTAGAAAATAACCAACTCTTTTTTCTCAGTTTCTCATTCTACTCATTTGCTTCTACCGTCTCTTTTTTTTTTCCATGAAAAGAAAGTTGCCATTCAAATTCTTGGGATAAAGACGGCGTCACATCCAACTAGCTCACAAGCTAGATTTAGTATAGTATAGTATAGGTGTGCAGAGTATATAGGCCGCAAGGCCTGTTGCTGATCTTTTGATCAAAAAACTAATTAGCCTAACTTTGGGCTACAACCTAGCAATCCTTTGCTCCAGATTTATTCCAAGATGGCGGCTATGACAACAGCTGATATCCAGCCATTGGCTTCCACAAGCCTCTCCCACTCACCTGAAAACGAGTATTTTGTCTCCTCTCTTCAGAGACTCCTCAATGACTGCAGAGAGAAGAACCATCTTGGGGCCATTCTCCAGTAGACCAGACTCATAGTCATCAAAAGCATCGCCTACCTAAAAAAACCCACAACAATTGTGTTCATCAGACAAGACTGCAAAAACCTGCACCAAAGCTGTCGAGAATAAGTAATGGAGAGAACAAACAATGGAAACATTAACTCATTCAAGTCGTTCCAGCCATATATGTCCGGAATTAACAGACAGCTGTCAATTTGAGGCATTTGCTTCAAGGGAAGTAAATCTGTGTGCACACTATACCTTGGTCACTTCTAAACTCGCTTCGCTCCCTTAGACCACAATTTTGCCTCTGACTTTGCCTTTGTAGTGGTTTCTATAGCGCCTAATCTCCCGTGGGGGCTCTAGGTGCTTCACAAAAATAATATATCTTACATGAACTGGACATTGTAACAACAGAAACAACAATGACAACACACACACACACACACAAAAATCAGATATTTTTCACTTACCCAGGCATGTTCATCCTCTTTCTTGTCTGTGGAAGGAGCAGCGCCTTCGTTGTCCCCAGTCCCCGTTCCCACGCCGGACTCTGCCGTCCCGGTGCCAGTGGACACCCCAGTGCCCGTCTCTGTGCTGGTACCCACACCGACACCTGTGTCCGTGCTTGCTGTGGAGACTCCCGTGCTCTCCCCTGTGCCAACAGAGGCACCAGCGTTGGCGTCCATGCTGCTGGAAACCCCTGTGCTCGTCTCGGTGCCTGTGGACGAGCCAGAGGCGACCACAGAGGAAACGCCGTTTGAGTTTGAAGCGTCGGCGTTCGCGTTCGTTCCTGCGCCCGTGTCCAGACCCGCACTACCGGAATTTGAATCGGTGCCTGTGTCTAAACTGAACGTGACTGAATTGCCACCCGCTTTTCCAGCAGGTGGAGTAGTTGAGTTCACCCCGACCCCGTTGGAAATATCACCATTCACAGAGCCTGTGGCTACACCACCAGCGGTGCAGGAATCAGACCGGGGTGTAGTACCACTATCAGTGGTACTACTACCGTTGGAAGCCGCTGAATCACCAGCTAAATTAGACGAGCTGTCGGGAAGAGCAGCGGAATGAGACAGGTTTGAGGCGACCGTGGTGGAGCTGGACATGGTGGAGGCTACGGAGGACATGGAGGCGGTGGAAGCCAGGGACGAGGTGGAGTCAGACTTCTTCAGTTTCTTTTTGCCTCCGTTCACCTCGCTGGCCTCGATGTCCAGGTCGTTGTCCTCCATCACCGGCTTCTTCAGCACCACCGACTTGTGCAGGATGTCAGGGTGGTTCCAGATCTGGAATCAACCATGAAGAAAAAAGCAACACTTATTGCAGGACTCTTCAGCACCACCGATTTGTGCAGGATGTCAGGGTGGTTCCAGATCTGGAATCAACCATGAAGAAACAAACAACACTTATCGCAGGACTCTTCAGCACCACCGACTTGTGCAGGATGTCAGGGTGGTTCCAGATCTGGAATCAGGGGGTGACAACAAAAACAACGCTTATTGCAGGAAATCCATCCAACACAGCACAACAAAATTCTCTAGCCACATACATCATTACTGGAAATGTTCCACATGTTAATTCGGAATAGCTCATTTAATAATACAGTTCAAAATTATCTAGCCACATACGTCAGTCATTACTGGAAATTTTCAAACAACAAAATTTGGCATAGTTCATTTAGCAGTACATTTAGCACACAAACCTACTCCTTAGCTTTATCAATCAATCACGGAGTACTGCATTTGCTTTGGTTCATTGTTTCCTGCACAATCATGTCAAGCAATCTGTTAAATTATATATTCATGTAAATATCTTATCAAAATTTGATTATTAACATGTATATCTTAATTTCTTAATCATACTAACAAAAATTACTTTGACTAAAACAAAATACAAAAATCTCTCAGCTGTGCTAAAGTTCAAACAAAAATGACAGGACAGTGAAGAGGCCGCGAGGCCTAATGTCCTAACTACCTGACCTGACTAGAGAACATTCTCGTAAAAATTCCAAATCATTTCTGTTAGAAAGCAAGCAAGTTATAATAATGCAATTCATGATTTTGGTTTGATAAATGCATGAAAGTAATTAGTACAGTAAACACTTACAAATTAACCCTTTGACTGCCACCAACGTATCACCTACTGACTTGATGACATCACTAATGATGTCATCTGATGAAAAGGAAAAACCCTGATATGCTGGCTTTTGCTCTAACACAGTACATATCCAGACCATTATTTGCCAGATTGACTGTTATCAGTGGTCTTTTTCATGGCATGATTTGCCCAATGATTTTTTCTTTAATTTTCTCTGGCAGTCAAGGGGTTAATTGGAACACAAATGATCAATAAATTCTCGGTAGAACTATAACAGTGATTCGATCCTTATTTCTTCCCTTTTTCGCTCTTTCACTTGCCTTGCAACCAACGGAGAACGCCTTGAGGGGATTGTTGTTGGCTTGGGCCAGACTCGTGGATTCCTCCAAGGAATCGATGTAGCGGCGATACAGTTTGCGTTGAATGGCGCTCATCCGTACCAGGAACACATACTCATGTTTGCAAGGTAGTGCGCGCTGAAGCACAGTGTGACCACGCCTGTAAAAGATTGAAGAATATGCATGTAAATACAGTGGAACCTCCCTTATAAGACCTTCAAAAATCATCCAAAATGAGGTCTTATAAGGGAGGGTCTTATAAGGGAGGTAATTTTAATACAGACAAACCTCTATTTTAAGACTTCCAAAATGTCCGGAAAAATCGGTCGTAAATTGGAGGGGTCGTATGACGGAGGTTTTCACTGGCAGCCGTAGAAAGAAAATGTTCAGCACAGTTCATACTCTCTTCTTCATGCACACATACAATGACATATTAAAACTGGATTTGGGTCTTTCCAACTCCATAGGATTGTGCAATCGATGTATTACAGTTTCACTTCGCCGACTTCTGTTAATCACCTCCACTCTCGTCCAAAGTCAGTGGTTTTCTTTTTCAAAGTCAGTGGTTTTCGTGCTTTTCCTACGCTTTCCGCCATCTTTTCTACAACAAGGGAAGCGACTCTGCTTTCAGGCCCTTGACCGTGGTTGTTTCCCTTTGCTCGAAGTCTATGCAGACGACAACAACGGTCATAAAAACCAACAAAATGGCGGTCGTAAGTCGCGTTTTAGAGGAAGTCGTTTAAGAGAGGTCGTTTACATAGTAAAATGCATCCGTGCCAACAAATCCGGTCTCAAATGAGAGGTGGTCGCTTAACAGAGGGTCGTAAAATAGGGGTTTGTCTGTACTTACAAAGAAGGGCAATGTCTCAGAAAAGTAGGTCTTATATGGGAGGGAGTCTTATAATGGGAAGTCTTATAAGAGAGGTTCCACTGTAGTGCCAAATCTGACCTGTCGATATTTAATTAAAACAGCCTGTACCTTGCATGCATGCATGCGCATAGCTCTGTCCGTGCATGCATGCACGAGTGCGTGCGTGCATACATGTGTGTGTGCGTAACTGTGCAGGCCTTCAAGCATACTCCTAAACTTACAATCTTCAGAACCTGTTTGCGAATGTAGAATGTAAAAATGTCTACGCTATTAATTTCAAAGCACTTACATGTTTTCTCCATGACTCAATAAATAACCTTTTCCCCTCAAATCGGTGATGTGAGAGGGTAAAAAACAAAACAAAAAAGCATAGGCAATGGTTTCGTCACAGCCATTCAAAGTACTCAAACAAAACTTTGCCTCTGAGGGAAACCCATTTAGTATGAGTACGGTTTAAACGAGAGCCCGTGTTTAACGAGTGGTTTCAAAATTCCCGACCACAAGCCTTCTTTTTCCTTGTTAAATACACTTGCATATAACGTACAACTAGAACGATTTTCGGTCAATTTTGGGATGAAATCGCCGCCTACCTACATAGATACTACTGTCTGATACTTTCATCCAGCCAAACCCTGTCAAATGCGTGTTGGCATATTTTATTGATTTGAATGAAGAATTGAATGAACGTCCCCCGGCCTGGAACAGGCACATATGAGACATTTCTGAGTAATAAAGATAAGATAGGAAAAAGAAGAGGGGAGGACTGTTTGAAGACTACGGGGATACAGGTTGAGGGGATACCAAGGTGGTGTAGCATTCCTACATGTGTATAAAATGATTATTAAAATAATGATTATTGAGCATTTTCATAAACAAAAACGCTGCGAGTGGTAGAGGGTGGGAGAATACTACTATGTTAAAAACAGATGACTGGTAGATTTTTATCGATTTCCTCTAGCTTCAGTTATTATGCAATAAATAATTTTCATGATTAAAGATGAAACATTTACAGAACAGCTTTGTAAACATCCAAATCCCCCTTCGAAACGACACCGAAGAATTCGCCTAACACATGAAAATGGTGCATTGCCATTGGATATAACTGTAACCAATCACAAAGAAGCTTATGAAATTTAGTCAAGGGAATGTACTCACTTCTTTCGTTTTCTCTGTGTGCAAGGATAAAAAGTCTACCACAATTGTCAGTTGTTTCTTTTAAGACGAAAAGAAAAAGTGCATTTATGCGTTTACGCGACTCACCTCCCTGTAAAATGCACAATGCATCAGGGCTCCCAGGGACCCCCATTTGGGGGTCCATGAAGTACTTGAAGCAAAAAGGACTCTCTATGAGAATGTGTAGGGGGTCCCAGGGATCCAGTATAAAAATAGGCAAAATGACAACCATGTTCTTGGCATACATACATTCTGAAAATTTCTACCAAGCTACTCATCACATGCACTTGGAACCTTATGTATTTCAATATTAGCAAGGCAATGGGGACCCTTCATCCTTCCTCTATGCCCTAAATGAAAGGGTCCCTGGGACCCCTTGTCTTGCAGGACGATTGGGAGCCCTGTGCATCACCCTACCTCTGAACGAATCCTTCCAGCAGGCTGTGTAGGACGTAGGCGCGGTGCTTCATGATCTTGACGTCGGAGGCTGTGGAGTCCTGGCACTGGCCGTTCATGATGGGCCGCTCAAACATGTTGCTGAACTCGGTCCTGTTTCCCAGGAAGTTGGGGCGCACAAAGTCCACCATGCACCAGTACTCCATCAGGTTGTTCTGCAGGGGGTAGCCCGTCAGCACCACGCGACGCCTGAAGAATAGATACCGACGTTAAAGTTGGCACAGACGGACACACACACACCCAGAAAACCGAAGAAGCTTGAGAACATAGACTCGCTTCATGTTGTTGACACGACTGAGAGAAAAAAAAGACTTTAACGACCGCAATACCCCAATGCTAATGGTCTTAATACATGTGAACATTTTTCACTTGTTCCCCAAAGCAACACAGTGACAGCCAGTCATAAGATCATTTGCATATCACTGTGTCGCCATGGGTGAAAAATGTTCACGTGTACAGACCTTAAAGAATGAGGGGTGCGGACCATAAACCCTGAAAAAAAGAGATAATGGAGTGATAGAGGTAAATTATCAGAGCCTCTTACTTTGTGCGGATTTGCTTCAGTGCCTGTGAGATACTGGCGTGGTTGTTTTTGATGCGGTGGCCTTCATCACAGATGACCAGGTCCGGACCAGGGTTGACCAGCGCACCGTACATGTCTGGAACACCACCGTAAAGTCAGAACAGATAGGAACACATGTGGTATTAGTAGTGATGATGATGGGAGAGAGGGAAAATATAACTCAGGAAACAAGCGCACATCTCCACTATGAAAAGGTATTCTCTAGTCACTACTCTCCATTTAGAGGCACGCTATTCACGTTTAAGCTGCTTACAGCACCTAATCACTTAGCAACATTGAAATTAAATTTAAAGACTGAGAAGAGCAAACTCAAACAATTCATAATAAAAAGGCTCCAGATAAGGCTCCAGATAAGTTTTCTTTTGGATAAAAAGCCTACAGTGATAGGCTTTTATCCAAAAGAAAACTTATCTGGAGCCTTTTTCTTATGAATTGTTTGAGTTTGCTCTTCTAAGTCTTTAAATTTAATTTCAATGTTGCTAAGTGATTAGGTGCTGTAAGCAGCTTAAATATTAACTTTAAAGCTCTTCAGTATTATATTGAGTTTCCAGATGACTTGTGCTGAACATAAATTATGTCTGATAACAAAAGAGCTTTAAAGTTAACAAAAGCAAAATTGAAAATGTTAACTATGTTTATAATAATGAGTCAAACTCAGAGAGTGATACTGATAGATTAGAAGAACTTGCTAACATAGAAGTTCCAGAAGGTGAGGGAACTACTTATATTGAAAGATGCACATTTGTATTTTTGTATTTGGTATATTCTAGTCACAGACTTATCTCTGTGAAATTCAGGCTGCTCTCCCCTGGAGAGCGCGTCGCCGCAAGTGCAGCACCTACCCATTTGAAAATAAAAACTTTTTGGGGGAGGGATAGGGTGAGGAGGGGGTGTGGGCACACTTGGAAAACCTAGCTATCAATTTGGTCATACCAGGCAGCGGGACTTCTCCCTGCTCTTACCGACTTTCAACTGCCGTGGGATTTTTACATGCGTAAAGAGCACGGGTCAGACTAGCTTTAAGTCCCCATCCAAAGAACTCTACGTTCAGTTCGATTTTCCTGTCGAACTAGAAAGGGCAAGGCTGGGATTCGAACCCGTGTCACTCACATTGCAGTCACGCATTACATTTGGCAGGCGAACGTCTTAACCACTCTGCCAGCTTTGTTGGTATGCACGTATCTTAACATGATCGGGTCTGAACGGAGGGACCTAGGAGGCTGAAATTTTGCATGCGGATAGGCAGTTAGAATATCTAGCCCGAGTTTGAAAATGAAGGTCATTGGACATACACACACACACACCGGTATCCCCATGGGGAGTAGAGGAAACAAAATCCTCACCTGTCAGGAGACCCTTGTTCTTGTCCTCCTCCTCCACATCAATGACATCCCCGTCCTTTTTCTCCTCCGGCTTCTTCTTTTTCTTCTTGTTCTTAGGGGTGTACGAGCGACGTGAAGAGAGCAGCCGGTACATCTCGTAACCCATCAGCAACACTCCACCACCTTCTTTCCAATCCGCTGGGAAAAAGACAACACCATGAGCCTCAAATGTTATGCGCACATACTAGTTAAACAGAACGTCATAACCACTTTTTCTTCTTGCTCTTGGGGGTCTACGAGTGACGTGAAGAGAGTAGCCGGTACATCTCGTAACCCATCAGCAGCACTCCCCCACCTTCTTTCCAATCCGCTGGGAAAAGACAACATTATGACTCTATACTAGTTAAACAGAACGTCATAACCACTTTTTCTTCTTGCTCTTGGGGGTGTACGAGCGACGTGAAGAGAGCAGCCGGTACATCTCGTAACCCATCAGCAGTACTCCCCCACCTTCTTTCCAATCCGCTGGGAAAAAGACAACACCATGAGCCTCAAATGTTATGCGTACATAGTTAAACAGAACGTCATAACCACTTTTTTTAACTTTTCAAAGTAATGCAAGAATGTATAGCATGTTTTTATCGAGAAAATGAATCATCAAAAAGAAACAATAAGAGTCATAAGATGCTTGCAAATTTCCTGATTTCTACTGGTGTCAAGATGTTGAATATGGTCGTTGAGTGTCAAACATTTTTTGTGAGTTTTCCTCCAGTTCTCTGAAACACGGATGGTGAAAAAATATAATAGTTTCGAAATAAAAAATAAAACATAATTGTTTTTTTAAAAAGATGTTGAAACTTGAATAGACCACTTGCTGTGGCTGAGCGACGTTGACTTTCAAATAAAGCTTTGAATAAGAAAGTTCACATCACTACGGGCAAAAGTGTAGTCAGACACTAGTCTAGTCTACAGAATGACCACCCGTGGCAAATGTCCTATTGGCCTTATGAGCAAAGGAACGTACAAACCCTGCAAGTGAGAACAAACTTGAGTCTTTCAATGTTGTCAATTTACCTCTCAGTCTCACCTCAGTTTACACAAGATATATAATTATGGGTCTTGAAATCATATGATACACCCATACATGTCCGCAAGTACATGCAAAACAAAACACATGAATTGTATGCATACACACACAGAGCATCAAAACACAATAGCAAAAAAGCACACAAACACACACAAAAAACAAATAACCCAAATGTACATGCACCAAATGCAACATTCTCCCATACCCATCAGTGATCACCTACATCAAATCACACCAAACACACAACACAAAACAACACACAAAGACAGACCTTTCCCCTTTCAAACATACATACACAGAATCTGACTCAACTTTTCCCTTTCCATTTCAAACACACAACAACACACAAAGACGGACCTTTCCCCTTTTAAACATACACAGAATCCGACTCAACTTTTCCCTTTCAGTTTCAAACAGGCATACAGACAATTCCAATCCATGAACACCTACCAATGATCTTGGCCCGCTGAGCTGTGTTCTTCGAGTTCTCGCTGACCAGGAACAGATTGAACTGACGGTAACGCAGCTCCATCGTATCCCCTTCCTCCCGCAGAATCCCGTCAGGTCCCACCGTACCCGTCTGCTTCTTTTCCTCCTTCTCCGCCTTGCTGTCCTCTCCCTCCTTGCCTTCCTCCTTGCATTCCTTTTTCGCCTCAGCAGACCCCTCACCTTTGGCTTCACTGTCCGTTTTCAAGCCCTCCTTAGCAGTCTCGTTTTCTAGACTAGACGATGTTTGTGAGTTTGCGACCGATGAGGTGGAAATGTCACTAGAAGATGATGTCGGTGCTGCAGAAGACTTAATATCATTTCCGGAGTCACCTGAAGAGTTGGCCTGAGGCGTGCTTGGTGGAAGTTGGCTGGAGCAAGAAGTGGCGTTAGCAGAGCTTGTGGAATTGGCTGGAGAGGGGGAGGATGTGGTCGAGGCCAGCGACGTCTCCATTGGAGTGGCTGAAGATGCAGCGTTCATGGGAGAAGACATGCTGGAACTGGCTGAGCCATCCATGGGGTTCTTAGGCGAGTTCATGGAGGACAACGCACCCAGAGGGTTCCCAACAGGGGGCGTCATGGCGGACAAAGAGTTCATGGGATTTCCAGAACTGCTCATAGGGTTACCGAATCCAGGGGTCATAAAGTTCCCGTGACTACTGCCCATGTGGTTTCCAAAGCCAGGCCCCATTGGGTGACCTGCACCCATGGTCATGTGGTTTCCAGACACAGCCCCAGGCCCCACAGAATCCATAGCCATAGGGCCTGCCATGCCTCTTCCCGATGGTGCGTTCATGGCACTGCTTCCCATGGGCCCTGCCTGGTTGACAGGGGGAGGGGTGCCCATGGGATTTTCAGCACTCATGGTGTTCCCCATGTTCATGGCGTTCCCATAACTGTTCATGGAATTGGAAGGGGTGCCCATGGGGCTTCCAGCATTCACAGAGTTTCCTGAGGCAACTCCCACAGAGTTCATCATTGGCATGGCAGCCCCTGGGTTTCCTGTAGAGGCTCCGGCTAGGTTTTCTGAGGCAGCAGCACCGCCTGGCGGCTGTGGGTTCATGCGCGTTTCGTTTCCAGCAGTCTGGTTGATTGAGGTAGGTGGTGGTGGCGGCATGTGAACAGGCCCCATTCCAGGGGGGCCCATGCCACCCATTCCCATGGAGTTGGGCCGCGGATGTCCATAGGGCGACCCAGGCATGTGGCCGTACTGACTCTGCCCCATGGTGGAGCTCATCCAAGGCATGCCCATGGAGCCCATGAACGGCCCTCCCCCACTGCCCATGTAGTTCATGCTGGGCATGCCCATGCCTCCCATGTGGCCCATGTAGCCCATTCCAGGGCCCCCCATACCGGGACCTCCCATGCTGGAGCTGCCCATAGGTCCCATGCCGTGGCCCCCCATCTGGCCCATGCTGTGGTTTCCAATGTGGTCCATCCCACCCATGTGGCCCATGGGACGGCCCATGGGACCTGGACCCGGTCCTCCCATGGGGCTCATACCGCCCATAGGGTTCATGTAACCCCCGGGCTGGCCCATCATGCCTCCCACAGGACCCATTCCTGGCCCACCCATGGGGTTCATCCCATGACCCATTGCCATTCCAGGACCGCCCATGTGGCCCATGCCAGGACCACCCATGTGACCCATTCCGGGCCCGCCCATGTGGCTCATTCCAGGCCCACCCATGTGTCCCATCCCAGGTCCCATGGGCCCCATACCCATGGGACCTCGCATGTCTCTGGGGCCCTGCTTGAAGTCTTTGTTGGGGTCCTTGTCCTTTTTGCTCCTGTCCCGCGCCCGCTTTTCAGCTTTTCTCTCTGCCTCCCGGGCCCTCTTCTCAAAGTCTCTGGCCTTGGGAGGGGGAGGGCTGGGGGGTTTGGGTTTCTCTTTGGCGGGGGCCCACATGTTGAATTCTGCCATCCAGTTCTGTAGGGTGTTGATGGGGACGATGCACAACACTCTCTTGGCCGATGTGTGTCGCAGGAATATGTCGATGAAGGCAATCATCTGTAGAAACCACATTAAAAATATTGAAACATGCACGAGTCATCTATTAGCAATCATCTGTAGAAACCACATAAAACATGTTCAAATATGTATGAGTCATCTATCAGCAATCACCTGTAGAAACCAGATAAAACACACTGAGATATGTACGAGTCATCTATCAGCAATCACCTGTAGAAACCAGATAAAACACACTGAGATATGTACGAGTCATCTATCAGCAATCACCTGTAGAAACCAGATAAAACATATTGAAATATGTATAAGTCATCTATCAGCAATCACCTGTAGAAACCAAATAAAACACACTGAGATATGTACGAGTCATCTATCAGCAATCACCTGTAGAAACCAGATAAAACACACTGAGATATGTACGAGTCATCTATCAGCAATCACCTGTAGAAACCAGATAAAACACACTGAGATATGTACGAGTCATCTATCAGCAATCACCTGTAGAAACCAGATAAAACATCATGTGAAATATGATATGTACGAGTCATCTATCAGCAATCACCTGTAGAAACCAGATAAAACCTGAAATATGTAGAGTCATCTATCACCTGTAGAAACCAGATAAAACATCTATTGACCAAATAAAACAATATGTATGTACGAGTCATCTATCAGCAATCACCTGTAGAAACCAAATAAAACACACTGAGATATGTACGAGTCATCTATCAGCAATCACCTGTAGAAACCAGATAAAACATATTGAAATATGTATAAGTCATCTATCAGCAATCACCTGTAGAAACCAGATAAAACATATTGAAATATGTATAAGTCATCTATCAGCAATCACCTGTACATATGTGTCCGGTTTTCAGTTTTCACTGGTCTCCCCGCTGCGCACAGCCGACACATTCCAATTTTCTGAGAAGAAACCAAACCAAATAAAACATTGAACTGAGTATAAGTCATCTATCAGCAATCACCTGTAGAAACCAAATAAAACACCTGAAATATGTAGTCATCTATCAGCAATCACCTGTAGAAACCAAATAAAACATATTGAAATATGTATAAGTCATCTATCAGCAATCACCTCTAGAAACCAAATAAAACATACTGAAATTTGTATGAGTCAACTATTGATCAGCAATCACCTGTATAAACCAAATAAAACATATTGAAATATGTACAAGTTATTTATCAACAATCACCTGTACAAACCAGATAAAACAGACTGAAATATGTACGAGTCATCTATTGATCAGCAATCACCTGTAGAAACCAGATAAAACATTCTTAAAATATGTACGAGTCATCTATCAAGTAAATTTTACAAGGTTCTAAGTTTACATCTTTTTGACGGTTGTATTGGTTTGCAAATTACTTAGTACTCAATCTGTGTTGAACTGGCAAATTTCTCATATAAATCTAAAAGAAAATTTCATTTTGAATATATTTATCTGAATCTTTCAAAAACAATGAAAAAGCATTATACTTTTGTAATTTGCATATATCTTCTTCTTCTTCTGTGTTCCCAGGCCATACGGCCATAATGGGTAAGGTACATATGTGTCCGGTTTTCAGTTTTCACTGGTCTCCCTGCTGCGCACAGCCGACACATTCCAATTTCTGAGGAGCTCAAAGGAGTTCTAACAATTATTTTGAAGACAGGAGAATGGGCCAACAAGTCAGAAAGATAGTAGATGATAGATAGTAAGCAAAGGGAAAAGGCAGAGTCAAAGAGAGTGGCAGATCAGAGGAAGTTACAAGCACAGAACTTCCAGAAGGTAGGGGAACTATTTTTACGAAAGCCCCACCCCCACCCCCACCCCCGGTATCCCCATGGGGAGTAATTTGTATGTGCATAGTAAGCTAAGAATGACAGTTGACACAAAACAAAACAATAACTGTAACAACTTTTAATAATGGGTTGGTTGGCTTACCCTGGCTAAAAGACTCCAAGGATCATCCCAACAGTGAGAAGCACTTGAACACTAAGGTACAAATGCATCAGCTAGGGATGAGAATATTACGTGTGTGATCGTTTTTGATTACCCCGCCACGTGGGCAGCCACACTCCGTCTTCGGGGGAGTTTTGATAATAAAACTTGCACTGACCTGGATCGTTTTCCCCAGGCCCATGCTATGGGCCAGAATGCAACCAAAGCCTTGACTGGTGTTGAACCGTGGCAAGGATTCCACCAAGTTGTCATACAGAAACCTCACACCTCCAATCTGCACAAACATTGCCATGGAAAACTGGGTGAGCCAGAATGCAGCCAAACTTGGGGGAGCCAAGTTTCACACAGAGGCATAATCTGCACAAACATTGCCATGGAAAACAGTACAGTGGAACCTCCCTTATAAGACCTCCCATTATAAGACTCCCTCCCACATGAGACCTACTTCTCTGAGACATTGCCCTTCTTTGTAAGTATTAAAATTACCTCCCTTAGAAGACCCCTCCTTTATAGGACCTCATTTTGGGCGATTTTTGAAGGTCTTATAAGGGAGGTTCCATATTTTACAAGATGTACCATATTTCACGGACTATAAGGCGATACTTTTTTTCCTAGACTGAGACCCCTGCGCCTTATAATGTGACTGATAATATAGTAAGAAACTATAATAACAAATCTGAATTTTGTGTAAAATTTGGGGGGTGCGCCTTATAATAAGGTGCACCTTGTAGTCCGTAAAATACGGTAATTTAAATTCTGTTGTCAACTTTACTTAACTAGATTCGAAAGTACTAAAAAAAAATATTTTTAAGGCAAAGAACTGTTTCAAAAACAAAGCCAATTTCCAAAGTACAAGGATCAATATCTAGAACAAGTATGAAGTACTGGCTTCTTGATTTCTTTTTAACTCATTCAAGTCGTTCCACCCATATATGTCCGGAATTAATTTAAAGCTGTCAATTTAATGAATTTGTTTCAAGGGAAGTAAATCAGTGTGCACACCATACTTGGGTCACTTATAAACTCGCTTCGCTCCCTTAGACCACAATTTTGCCTCGTACTATGCGTTTGTAGTGGTTTGAAGTGGGGAAAGTAATTGCTGTAGTTTTTCTATATAAAGTCTATATATTAAAAAAAAAGTCTGATCTACCACTTCCCTATGCTTAAATCTAAAGAAAAAAACTGTAATCTTCTTTCATTTCTCTTTTTGTTTATGTCTGTTTTGTTTGTGTGTATGGATGGAGTGATTTGTGAGTTTTTTTAATAATTCAAAATCATTGCGATGCGAATGAATATAAAAGTTTCTATTTGTTGCCTTTTTCTTCTTCGTTTTGTTTTGTTGTTTGTTGTTGCTTGTTACCTTTCTGTTCTTTTTGGTGATTTATGAGCAATGACACAGACACTGACAAGCATAGCTTAGATAATTATTACTACTTTGAACCACTACTTCAGTCTAGTAACTCATATAAATTTCATTTTGTTGCTTTACATATCAATCACTTAATCAGAGAAGAAGAAAAAAACGGAGAAAAAAGGATGAATGACTGGAGGACAAAAGCTGAATACTCGTATTTGGACAAAAAGGCTCTAAATGATGACATTACCTGATGGATGACCTTGACGACCCTGGCGATCTGTAGCCTAGTGTAGCCAGCAGGGCTAGGAAAATGTTGGGATCTTTGCAGGTGTGTCCTAAATTGACCACCAAGGACTGACTATACAGAGAAGAAAGGATGAAAGGACTAGCACTGGATGAGGCCTTTACCTGATCGGGCTTGACGACCTTCTGTAGGGAGAGGAAAATATCTGGGATCTTTACTGGTGTGTCCCAAATGAGGCTTCATACCGAAAATTCTCTGCCCCTGTCTCAGGCCCCGAGATGCGAACGCCACCTACTTAAGATTATCGTCCTTGCCTGTCATGAAGTAGTACATGTAGTATATACTAAATATAGCCACAGAAAATTATCTGCACCTGACTCGTCTATAAAAATTATGTGGCATGAGCAGTTTGGGCCTAAAAGTATTGCAAGAAGTAGTATAAAGCCCCATTGACCACCAAGCAGAAGAAAGGATGAAAGGACCAGCGTTTGAAGAGGCCAAACTGTCTGCCTTACCTGATGGGGCTTGATGACCTTAGCGATCTGGGGCGACAGGAAAACGTCGGGGTCTTCGGTGGTGTGTCCTAAATTGACCATCAAGGACTATACAGAGAAGAAAGAATGAAAGGACCAGCGTTTGAAGAGGCCAAACAGTCTCTGCCTTACCTGATGGGGCTTGATGATCTTAGCGATCTGGGGCGACAGGAAAATGTCGGGGTCTTCGGTGGTGTGTCCTAAATTGACAACCAAGGACTATACAGAGAAGAAAGAATGAAAGGACCAGCGTTTGAAGAGGCCAAACTGTCTCTGCCTTACCTGATGGGGCTTGATGACCTTAGCGATTTGGGGAGACAGGAAAACGTCGGGGTCTTCGGTGGTGTGTCCTAAATTGACCACCAAGGACTACTCAGAGAAGAAAGGATGAAAGGACGAGGGCTTGAAGCGACCAAACTGTCTCTGCCTTACCTGATGGGGCTTGATGACCTTAGCCATCTGGGGCGACAGGAAAACGTCGGGGTCTTCGGTGGTGTGTCCTACGTTGACCAGCACCCGGCCCTGGTCGTCCCGCTGGTTGCAATCGTCGTTGATGTGGGCCCCTCCGTCGTTGAGGTCCTCCGCCTCCTCCTCCTCCTCCTCCTCTTCTTCCGTGCTGGGCACCATCACGCAGTCGTCCTCGTTGCTCTCTTCATCTTCGGAGTCGCTACTCAGCTCGATCACATCCACCGCTGCTCAGGGACAGAATTATCATACCTATGATACAGAAATACTTGAGTTGGCCTTCACAGCCATTCCTGATCTTCTGCATAGCGCTACACCATCATTTTTCGAGACAAAAGGAGGCTAGAGAGTCTAGTAGTAATCAATTATCCTAGCTAGCTTTTATTCTACACTCACTCATGAATGCAAGGAAGGTAACAAATTAACATTAAAGTTTGTTGGGTTTTTGTTGTTTTTTAGATTTCTAAAAAAGAAAAAGCAATAAGAGGTATACTATTAGTATACCTCTTTATATTACTAATATTACAAATAAGTATTTCTTTCTAGTTGGCCAACTTTTTAGCAAATTAAAAGTTTTACAATATTTGACACACAAAAATTACGTATTTTACTATGAATATGATGGTGTTGTTTTAATTGTTTAAAGTTTCAAAGGATAAGCATTTCTTCAGAATCCCAATAACAACAAAAGGTGGAGAAATATTCCAGGTAAGTACTGGTACATCTTCAGATTTTTGTTAAAAAAATTCCAGGAAGTAACACACGTCTTTCGGATGAGACGATAAACCGAGGTTAGTTAGTTAGTCTATTATAGTCCCGTCAACAGCTATCATGATAAACCGAGGTCCCGTGTGCCCATGCACTTAGCACACGCTAAACCCAGTGGCAAAAAAAGTTGTCATTTGGTCAAAATTTACCCCCCTCCCTTCCTTCCTCATCAGCCACACAAAAATCGCATGCCAAAAAAAAATTGGGTGGCGCCTCTGGCTGTGACGCGCTCTCCAGGTGGGAACAACCCGAATTTCACAGACGCCTCTGTGACTATAATGTACCTAACCTAACATGCAGACGCACATTAAACTCTGAAATAACATGGATCTGTCACCTTTCTCTTGCTTCACTAGAGGTTCCTTCTTGGCTTCCGTCATGACGCTGGTCTCAGCTTGCTTCTTTTCTTTTTCTTTTTCTTTTTCTTGCTTCTCTGCCTTTTTCTTCTCATGCTTGTCTGCTTCTTCTTCAGCAGCTACAGGCAAAAATAAAGTGAGAAAATACTTCAACAAACAAACGATGCATATATGATATATTGATCATGAAGCCGACACACAACAAAACACAATTTGTTTCCACATTTGTACTGACCTTGTATAATTTATTTAATATTATAACTCACAGTTGATATGAGAAAACTTTTCATTACTTTACAGATTCTTTTTGTATCCAGAAAACTAACAAAAAAATTTAAGTATTTTTTTTGTTCTCAATAGTTAGATTCTGAAAAAGAAAACCGGTTTACAAATTACAAACATACATATTATATTACTAGATTAAAATCTGAAGATAATATGAAAGGCCCCAAGCTTTTCAACCGTTAATGCTTTAAACTTCAAAGCATGCAATAAGGTGCATAGGTTTTATTAACAAAATTTATTCATACATTCACTGGATAACAAAGAATTTCTAAGCCATAGCACCCCAGAATCGTTCATGCACACGCACGCACACACACACACACACAGCGAGAGAGACACACAGACACACTCACACACAATGACACACATATACAGCAAGTCACACACACACACACACACACACACACACACACACACACACACACACACACACACACACACACACACACACACACACTCAGAGATGAGATTCTCAGAAAACCAAAAAGGAGGAAAAAAGAAGCCGGGGGTCCAGGGCCCAGTGTAGGCTACATCAACAAATGGATAACTTCTGTTTTCAGTTTTGCAAACTGCAAAGTAATGATAAAAAGAGCAGTAACTGTAAATGTTCATAAATTTGAGAATGAACTAATCGAGAACAAAATATCAATCAAACTTCTTGCCGCATTTACGATTTAACACAAAACCTAACACCCCTACCCGCACCCCCCAAGTTTCTCAATGGATTTACACTGATCTCAAAAATGACACCTGGGGCCATCAAAAAGGAGGAAAAATCTCATCTCTGACACTGCACAACCATCATCCAAGTCCCTCACATTGCAGCAGCGATTTGAGCTGAGAGTCCTGCTCCTTAGCAGCAGAGGTGGAGGCAGTGGTGGAGGTTCCAGCGCTGGTGGAAACAGGGGGGGCCTTGCTGGAGCTTGAGGCCAGGCTGCTCAGCGCCTGCTTCTTCTGCTCCATCAACCGCTGCTGACGCTCCAGCTCCTCTTTCTGGGCATCCAAGGTCTCCTGCTCTAGATCCTTCTCGCCCAAAATTTTTCTGGAATCAGCCAATATAAAATGAAGTATAATGCAGGAAGCAAAATGAAGGGTTTGGCATAAAATGAAAAATTATCTCTAGAACTTAAAAGAAAAAAGCAGGGATTTGAATAAATTAATGTACTATGTAAAAAGTATGCTGCAGCATTTGTATAAATGAATTACTATAGAAAGAAAACTATGGACGGTAAGGTTGGCATAAAATGAAGTATTACATGAATGAAAAAAAGTGGCTGGATTTATATCAAAGTATTATAAAAAAAAAAGTAAAATGTTTTTTTTGTATTATTAAAAAGCTGAATTATTATACTGGAAACAGGACATGAAAAGGATACTATAACATTTATAAGCACACACACAAAAATTAAATAAACATATCCTAGACTCTTATGCTGTTATCCTTGAATTTCATAAGAGAAAAGAAAACATGATTATTGAAACAGTATTTCAGTAAAAGTAAAATGTTAGAAAATAAATAAAAACAGCATTAATAGTATTTATTAGAACTCAATCATGAAATCTACAAGGATAATTTTGTTCTTCATACATCAAGTTAAGAATTTGTCAGATTTAAAAACTCTACAGCAAACTTGTTTTTGCTACAAGTACAACTACTAAAAGACTTTTTTTTTTAAACCACAATAATACTCGCTATTACCTGATGTTCCGTCTTCTCTCTGATGCCTTCAATGTGCTTGGATCCACTTTTGACTCTTCCTCCTCTTTCTTGACCTTTTTCTTCTTTCTCTTTTCACGCTTTAATTTCTTCAGTCTCTTTCCTTTCTCTTTGGCAAGCATTTTCTTTTTGCGTTTCCGAGACATTTTTTTGACAGGGCTTCCTTTTTCGCTGCTCGATTCTGGTTCTACTCCGACAGCATTGGAGTCCGTCTCCATCAGTTCAGACTCCTGCAAGGCCTTCAGCCCTATATCACCAGCCACGGCCCCTTCCAAAGAAGAACCGTCCGCCTCCATCATTGAAGAAAAATCTGGCATTTCACCAAAGTCTATCGACTCTTCAGTGCCTTTGCTCTGGTCAAACTCTTCTCCAGCATCTTCTTCGCTTTCTTCTTCCGATTCCTCGTCATCGTCGTCATCGTCATCTTCATCGTCTTCATCATCACTGTCCTCTTCCTCCTCATCTCCATCCTCCTCCCCGCTCTCGTATTCTGGGTCGTCTTCATCGTCTTTGCCTTCACACTCGGCTATAGCTTCCATGAGGGACGCGTCTTCCTCCTTGAGGTCCGCTTCGGTTCCCTCCATTTCCAGAATGTCCCCCAGAAGACTGGCCCCCGTCTCTTCGCCAGGTATTTCCTCCTCTTCTTCCTCCTCCTCCTCCTCGTCATCCTCTTTCACCTGGTCTGATTCCACCAGGGAATCCAGGTTCAGCTGATCGGGTGGCACGGCAGAATCCTCCTGCCCTCCTCCTCCATCACTGCAGTCGGCCATTCTGGTTGACAGCCTCTCCCACGCTGCCTCTTAATGAAGCAGCATCTGGGGGGGTAAAGAAAAACACTACTAGTTAATACACACTGTCTTTCACTGTAATAAACAAAAGGTCTTTCAGAGCATGAGATTGCTGCATGTTGTTCTAGTAGAAATGGGACGGCGAGTAAAAAATCTATTTTCAAAACGACGGGCCAAAAAGTGTCACTTTAGTTTTAAATGTTAATATCATTTAAACTACTAATATTATTAGTAATAATGCTATTTTGCTATAGATGCACATTTCTCTCTCTCTCTGCTTGAGTGTGTGTGTGTGTGTGTGTGTGTGTGTGTGTGTGTGTGTGTGTGTGTGTAAATTTGACAACTTAAAACTGGAAAAGAAAGCTATCTTCCAGTTCCAGTTCCAATCTCCTACAAAACTACATTTTAGCATTTAAAGAAAAAACTGACTTCCAAGAACAAACACTAACATTCTTAATAGTTAATTTATTAATTCTGAATAGATTGCATTGAGAATGAAAGAGACAGAGAGAGAGAGAGTGAGAGACAGAGAGAGACTCAGAGAGAAAGTAGTGATACAAGTATACAACTGAATTATTTTTTTTAGAGAAGTGAGACGTCTAGGATGGGGGAGTGGGGGGGTTACACATGTTTGTTTGAATAATACAAGAACATTATTTTTTGTTTGAATAATACAAGAACATTATTTTTTTAATCAGTCTAAATACAATATTTATCGAGTTTATTCATTCTTCATGCTTATATACACACACACACACACACACACACACACACACACAGTGATACACACACACAATCAGGGGCGGATCATGCTGTTGTCTCAGTGTTGATAAAGGAGGGTTTCCAGCAGATTTTTAAGAGTCCTACAGTAAAATTGCTTTAAAAAAGACAAAATTCAAGGGAGTGAAATTTTATTTTGAAATAGCCAGTATTTTGAGTCAAAAAGACTTTTCAACATAGAGATTATTATACTGGGACCCAAAAATTATTATGAGTTGTCCAGTGTTTTTTAGTTATAAATCCGTTTTTGAGTTATCACTCCACTGTATACAGTTATGGGGGGGGGGGGGGGGAATGGTCATGGATGAACGATATAATGTGTGTGTGTGTGTGTGTGTGTGTGTGTGTGTGTGTGCGTGTGCGCGCGCGTGTGTCTTCTTTCTTCTTTGCTGTGCGTGGCGGTGTGTACCGCTGTACGTGTGTGCACTTGAGAGTGAGAGATTTAAGAGACTGAGAGATTTTAGGAAACGGGGGGGGGGGGGGGGGGGGGGGGGTCTGTGCAACCAGGAAATCCCCTATAATCCGCCTCTGCACATACACACACACACTAATGAAGTGTGATTGTTCATTTTTTAAAAATATATTATTGAGTTTTTATCAAGATCATTGCATCATTTAGGCCTAAAAGTCGCAAGCTCCTGCGTGAAACGTAAACAATCTGTTGCTTTCGGCGCGCCCTGCTTCCGTAAACAAGTCCTCATGGTCAATGCCATTCATTGTCCGATGCCTAACTTACATAATGCATCCCATCAAAGTACTGCATTATTACGTGACGACCTTTCACTCACTGACTCGGGGCCACTTGAAGGCTAAGACATAAACCACACAAGCTTACACAAATTTAACTAAATCTCCATAACAAACACTTGTAACACGCTCTAAAAACAAGCAGCGTAATCGAGCAACGCATTAATCGGCCACTGAACGTCCTGCGCCGGTCCAGTCGCACCGAGGCGCTTTGTGTTCCAGTGAATTATCTCTCGAGGCAGAAGCTGCTCTGGCCTCAAGCGGACAGAGGACCTTCCTTGACAAATGGGATGTGTTCAACAGTTTCTAAACTGTCACTGAATGCTAACAGATATATTTGAATTAAAAGAAGAGTACTACAGTCTGGCTTGGCAGAATATCTTACCATTTGTAAACAATCAACAAAATCTTCAAAATAAAAGATGCAACCTGGCTGAAATTACGGGAAAGCCCTTGCTTATAGTCTTCCGGTAAATTGCATTGTGGGTGATTGGCTGCTCCCTGCGAAGCTTGGTTCTAAAAATAGATTAATGCTTTGATTGACAGCAAATTCATAAGAGTGAGGGCGGAGTTAAAGATTAAGAGGGTGTGGGTGGAGAGAAAAGGGGTGGGCAATGAGGTTCTTTCATGGGTAGATAAGTTGTAAAGGGACAAAACCTATGCAGCTGAACCAATCCAACTATCCGCCGCTAAACACGACATCGGCTCGATCATGACTGGCAAGTTGTTGTGTTGTGATTGATTCTTATTACGTGACAGTCAGTGGCTTTGTTAAGATGCGGCTAGATGGGTCTTTAATCGGTTTTTAAAGCGCTTTTCCACCAACTTGAGTTGATGTTCGCTCGCTCTTTTCTCCGCGCCAAGGAAGAGATGATAAATTAGTTGGATTTTGTTGTTGTATTTCCCTATTTCCACTTCACAACACCTAAACTACTGAACTAATCTTGACAAAACGTGACAAAATGATCCCCTTGAAATGATTCTCGTTGTGTCACTTTTATGAAACGGTCAGCCATATAAATATGTTCTCAATGAGTCTATATTTTTCATAATCATAATGAATATAATTATTGTTAAGGACTGATGCGGGGCCGATCAAAGTTTTTCTGAATAGTCTGTGATAACCCAAGGACGAAACCCATTACTTGTGGCATCAGTCCAAACAAATGGCAAACCATATAATTGTACTCCCACTATTAGTTTAAGTTTTCAAGTGTTCTATGTTGACAAACGCTGCATCGCTGAACTAGAATCTGAAGTTCATGAGGCTATAGCGGGCCTAAAAGGAAGATAGATAAACAGATAAAACGATCAGTGTAAAGCCAATTCAAACATGTTCAAACATGTTGATATGATATGATATGATATGAAATAAGGCTCTGTAGGCTTTTTATAGCCTTTTGCCCTCTACATATTGACTTCATTCGTTTTTGATAATCGGCGTAAAAACCGATGGCTACTTAGCAGTCGTGTTATACTACTGATCCATTTTTGTAAAATTCATTGCATACACAATATTTTGAAAGTGCTTATCTATTGAATTTTTAAAAGCATTTAATGATTTTGCATTTACTGCCTCATTGGTTAGATCATTCCATGCATTAACAATCCTGTTAGCAAAGAAAGTTTGTGCCAATTTAGTGTTAGTAGTTTTTTTTAAAAGTTTATAATTATGTCCACGTGTTCTATCCTCCTCACACAGAGTTAATAAATTTGTTGTGGTAGTATGATCATAAAGGCCATGTACAATTTTATACACTTCAATAATATCACCTCTTAATCTTCTATACTCCAAACTTGGTAATTTTAAGTATTGTAGTCTTTCCTCATAACTCATGTTGTTTGTCCCCTGGATTTTCTTAGTAAATCTTCTCTGTACCCCTTCTATGAGATCTATATGTTTCCGTAGGTGTGGACACCACACTGGGTTTCCATACTCAAGAATCGGCCGTACCAGTGATTTAAACAAGGGAATCATAATCTCCTTTGATTTATTTGTAATTGTTCTGACTAAAAGTCCAGAAATACGGTTGGCCTTTAATACAACATTATTTATGTGGAGCTCAAACATTAAACCAGGGTCAACTAACACCCCTAGATCCCTTTCCTCTGTTGTGGTCTCGAGCACTCTTTTCTCCTCATCGTCATTTATATAGTATACATGTATGCATGGGATTATATTTTCCTAGATGCATAACTTTACATTTTTGACTATTAAATTTCATCAACCAAGTATCTGCCCATGTTACTAAATTATCAATGCAGCTCTGCATCTTTAGCTTTGATCCCTCACTATCATCAACATTTGAATAAGCCTTGGTATCGTCTGCAAAAATCTTAATATTACAATCTACATGGTCCGGTAAATCATTTATAAAATAAACAAATAAGGTAGGTCCAAGGACGCTGCCCTGTGGGACCCCACTTGTGACACTTATTTCTTCTGAATTAAATCCATTTACATGTACGTGTTGGGGTTCTTTCAGTTAAAAATGTTGATCAGTAAATCTGGTTAAAATTGACCAACTACCATTAGACTTACAATGCCAGAAAGTCCAGTATCTGAAAGAAGAAGAGAAGAAGAAATCATGGATGTAATTATACCATAAAGCCGGGTTTTTTCAATTCTGGACCAATTCCAACAAAGAACCTCATATCATGCGCATTGTGTTTTGTTTTGTTTTTAAACAATTTTCCCTGATTAAAATTGTAAGTGGTTCAAGCTCTGAAAAGTAATAGCTTACACGTTCTTGTCAGGCAGACACTAGTGAGACAATTAGATCTGGGAGTAGGGACCTTCTTGACAAGAGGCCCTAATTTTGCTGTTTCACACACACACCCAGCCCTTTATTTTCCTTCACTCGGACTCCCACCATTTTCCACTGACGCTTCCACTGATTTCTCTGCCGACCTTACTGCAGCATTATATATCTTTATCAATTAAAATCTCGGGACTTTCCTGGTATTGCAGTACCTCCATGATCATCCTACCATCTTTATATCTATTAATGTCCCATATGTGCCTGTTCCAGGCCAGATGACGTTAATCGGAGTTTGATTCATGCTGATCGTACTGACCAAAGATGGCAACTGAACTAGAATGGTCGACTTAGCTGCTGATTTCACCGCCAGATGACGACAAATTCAAATGGGGCTAATCCTAGTGATATCCTTTGTTGTAGATAAAGAGAGAGGAGTGCCTCCCTCTCTCTCTCTTTATCCCCAACAAAGCAGGGCCGGATCACAGACTTTTGAAGGGGGGATGCTTGAAACTTTTTTTTAGCAGGCCGGGGTCCAGGAGCCGCCTAGGCCCCGTTGGGGTCCAGGGGCCGCCCTGGTGGGGGGTCCTGCCGAAAACGAGTTTTCAACATTTTAAATCTGTTTTGTGGCATCTCCTGTGAGCTCAGAACAGAACTTCTTAAGAGCGTTTTATCAGTGTTGCACCTTGCTTAGCTTGCAGTCATAACACACAAAAGACAATCAAACATTATCACCTTATTGCAAGAGCATCTCCTTTGTCCTTTTTTTTTTTGGACAGCCGAGGGGGGGTGCTGCAGCACCCAAAGCACCCCCCCCCCCCCTAGATCCGGCCCTGCAAAGGATTAGCCCCACATGAGTTTGTCGCCATCTGGCAGTGAAATCAGCAGCTAAGTCGCTCATTCTAGAAAGCAGAATGGCGCAGTGCGTTTTCCCATGTGCAGTCCATTGGCCTTGCTGGATTGCTTTCTGGATTATGTGGGCACCTTCCTCTTTCATCACTTCGATCTTGGGTGACCAAGTATTAGCCCCTTTTCTTTCCTATGGTCTTTGACTGCCACCTTAGACTATTTGCTGCCGCCACCTCTCTGCTGCCACTCCGTCATTTCTGTTGTCCCGTGAGGTGAAAATGATGTTTTACGTCCTCTCGGTCATAGACACATATGGGACATTTGTAAATACAAAGATGGTGGGAACAATTCTGGCTGCAATGCCCAGAGGCAGTGCAACACCAGCAAAGTCCCGAGTTTTTAACAATATAGATAGGTGTATAGATAACCACGCCTCGGTTAAACCTCATCGGCTATGGTACCGCCACATGATGTACAATTATTTCTGTTGTCCCCAGCTTAGTTTGGGTATGCTCTATTCATTTCGCTTATTATGTGGCGCTCTGCTTTGGCTTCAGTCTCCGACTTCCTCTTTGATTTTCCCCAGTTCCCCCTGCCAGTCCTCGTTTGGGATTAGTTCTCCTTTCACAATCTGGTCTGTGGCCTTATAATTGTTGTGTTCTTCAACCAGATAAATTATTTGAGGGGTTGTTTCAGCCTCTCTATTCTAACTCGTCTAGCGTATGCTATGTATTTCAAGTTTTTGACATTCTTGGTTGTCCGTTTCATCTCAACCAACAAAAGTGGATCGAGTTACTACTTTTTTCGAGTGCGCATGCTTTGCTTCAAAAGACAAATCACCAACATAAGCCTCTAAAACAGACAGACACATGTCAGGGTATTTGGCAGTGAATGTCTTTGCATTTGGTGGGAATGTATAGTGATGTACTGGACGAATGCACTCGTATTCGCCCATGGTAGGCCTACTAGAATAGTTAATGGCAATACATCTGTATTACTGGGCCTTGATCTTCGGTCTGTATGCTTTCTTCTGCCATTTCTTTGGTCTCAAAACCTTTTTGTGTGCACTTCAGGGAGTCTTCGTACCCATGATCTCCCAAGATGTTTGACTGGTTACTTCCTCTCAAACTTTTGGGATGGCTTGATTCAAGTTATAATGATGAGCGTCACTTAGGTCTACTGCTGGAGCTAGTTTCCCTTTCATCAAAGAAAGGCTTATAGATTCCGTTGGTTTGAAGCTCATCTTGGAGGAGGCGACTAGTTTCAGCTTCTTCAGCACTTTAATTCACGAACTTACATAGGCTTTTTGGTTTCGTCTTTTGTCATGCATATATTCTACGGTTGGAAGCAATGTTGTGTTGTCTTCTTTTGAGTCTGTGGTTTGTTCATCGCGGCCTGCAGGACAACATACTGGACAAACTGCACAACCCGTGGATTTTTACCCATCCAGGTTCACTGAGTCTAGGATGCGTATGTGTATCGATTTTCTCAAAAACTACTCGACGGATTTTGATCAAATTGGGCAAAGATGTAAGCACCTTACTGAGGAAAATTCTTTTCGTTGTTCGTGACCTTGCTGATTGTTTTTTGTTAATAATGATTTTTTTAAAATACGTGTCTCTGTGACTATAGGAATAAAAATCAGTGACCAAATACCAAAATACAAATACTAAATCTCTAGCCGCACTAAAAACTCCCCCCTCCCTCTCCGGGCCCCTCCATCCCCATCCCCCCTCCTCTCCTCTATTGACGCGGTATCATGTTGGGGCCCGATCAGCGGGACCTGGCTGGCTGGGTCATTTCTCCTCCACCACCACCACCCCAAAGTGTACGGAAGATGGCTAATGGACATGGATTTTGATATTCTTGGACTGGATTTTTCTTTCTTACTGCAATGGCTGAATACTTCTTTCCCCACACTTCTATTCTTTTCCGAATTTCTCTGGTCACATCTCCAAAGTGTGTACATTTACTTCTATTTGTTTTTATAAAGAAGTTGGTCACCACCAAGGAAAAAGAAGAAGAGTAGTAAGTATGGCCGCGTTTTAACTGTCTACTGAGTGCATTTCTAGTTAGCTTTTGAATCGCTTCCCAAAACATTTTGAGTGTCAGTGTTCTACGCATCCAGAAACTGCCCCCCCCCCCCCCCCCCCCCCCCCCCCCCCCACACACACACCCGCTCATCCCCACCCCCTCTTTTGGTCAGACACATCCAAGTACTATAGATAGTTCTTTTCTTTTGGATATTTGGTCAGCCGTTTAGTTTGTTTGTTTTCATCATATAAAAACTCGGGACTTTACTGGTGTTGCACTGCCTCTGGGCATTGCAGCCAGTATTGTTCCCACCATCTTTGTATTTACAAATGTCCCATATGTGTCTGTGACCGAGAGGACGTAAAACACCATTTTTCATTCGATATTTGGTCAGCCTGTTTGTCAAGACAGAGATGATCAGTGAGGGCCTAGTGTCTTTCAATCATTCTGTCAAGTGTCACACTGGTCTTTGTTTCTCAGTTTATAGCTTTTTATGCCTGTCGATCCATCTCTGTCAAGTGTGTGTGTGTGTGTGTGTGTGTGTGTGTGTGTGTGTGTGTGTGTGTGTGTGTGTGTGTGTGTGTGTGTGTGTGTGTGTGTGTGTGTGTGTGTGTGTGTGTGTGTGTGTGTGTGTGTGTGTGTGTGTGTGTGTGTGTGTGTGTGCATGCGTGCGCGCGCGCGCGCGCGTGTGTGTGTGTGTGTGTGTGTGTGTGTGTGTGTGTGTGTGTGTGTGTGTGTGTGTGTGTCTGTGTGTGTCTGTGTGTCTGTCTGTCTGCCTGTATAACGTGTGCGCGCGATCAAGCATTACTTTTGATATATTTTGCTTAAAAGACGGTTTAGTTTAGTTTGCCAACGCATGTCATTTGCAAACTTCCGGTAAATTCCATCAACAAGAACGCCGACAGTAACTAAGTGGACACCAGTGCAGACTTATTGAACGTTGTTGAAGCCACCATGAAAGCGATTTTAACTTGGGTGGATAAAGTGGTGGACCGAGAGAAAGTCGACCAATGGTAGGTTTGCTTTTATTGCACAGTATTTAAAATCATCGTCAATTTTTGCTGTGCACAGTGAATCTGTGAGTAAGACTAAGAGTAAGACTTGTTTTTCTGTCACATTTTATGTTCATACATACATACATAGGATACATAGGATGATGTCCGACTGCAGGCCAGCCTAGGCCTCTTCTGTCGGCTCCGAGGTAGTAGTTACTTTGATAGTTTGATCGTGGTCGGCATTGTGTTAGAAGGGTTCGTCCCTCCACAATTTATCCAGGCGTGCTTCAAAAGATTGAACTGATGGCGCATTCACTACATTGGCTGGCAGATTCAGGTTTTGTTACTCGTTTGATCACTTTGATATTGTTTTGCGTTTGTATATAAATTATCTTTTTGAACTACCAATTCCATAAGAACGGACCCACATAAAAATGAGATCAAGGAGCCTCTCTCTCTCTCTCTCTCTCTCTCTCTCTCTCTCTCTCTCTCTCTCTCTCTCTCTCTCTCTCTCTCTCTCTCTCTCTCTCTCTCTCTCTCTCTCTCTCTCTCTCTCTCTCTCTCTCTCTCTCTCTCTCTCTCTCTCTCTCTCTCAAGTCTCATTCTCTCTGTGTCCCCCCCCTCCCTCTCTCTCTCTCTCCCCCCCCCTCTCTCTCTTCTCTCTCTCTCTCTCTCTCTCTATCTCTCTTTTCTCTCTCTCTCTCTCTCTCTCTATAATGATCTCTCAATGTCTCTCACCTCATTCTCTCTCTCTCTGAGGCTGATTTTTCTAAAATATCTAAACCACTCATCTCAGGAGTCTCTCTGTGGTGTCCCCCATTTTTGTCTCTGTGGGACATGTGCTTCTCCCAGCTGATCGTCTCTCGGAAACCGAGTTCTCTCTCTCTCAATCTGGCACCATGGTCCTCTCTCTCACAAAGAAGCTGTCTTCTCTCTTACGCCAAGGACGGGAAGCGGTTCTCTCTCTCTCTCTCTCTCTCTCTCTCGTCCTACACACTGGAGTGTGTGTACTCTCGTAAGTGTAAGTGTGTGTGTGTATGTGTGTGGACAGAATGTGTGTCTTAAGTACTGAACCAACTATAATCAATTTTGGCGGAATGATGCTAATATATTGTTCTTATAATGATGTTTGCAATGTCATTTCACCAAATAGCAAGCCATTTAAATGTTATCCCATTCATTGAGGCTGATTTAAAAAAAAATCAAACAGACCACTCATTCGGCAGGAGTTCAAACTTGTGGTGTCCGGGTTTTTTTTTCAGTGTGTGGGACATGTGCTTCAAGCCGGATGGCAGCCAGCTGATCGTCGCTGCCGGAAACCGAGTTCTGGTGTATGATGCCAATGATGGCACCATGGTCCAGCCTTTGAAGGGCCACAAAGAAGCTGTCTTCTGCGTGGCTTACGCCAAGGACGGGAAGCGGTTTGCCTCAGGGTCCGCTGACAAAAGCGTCATCATTTGGACCAACAAACTGGAGGGGATTTTGAAGTACACGTAAGTGACTTAAGACAGAGTTGGTTAACCCTTTCGTCGCAAGCCATTTTTCAGCCAAAAAATACCATTAAACTTACATGGGTAGAAAAAAACAAATATCTGCAATATTGCAAATTCCTCTGTAACATGCATAAGATTAGGCCTATCCTTACCTCCCACAATTACGAAAATAGGGTCTTTGGATAACAGGCCCTGATTTGATGCTTTTTAGTGACATAGGTGTTAAACCATTGTGGTGCATAAATGCGACATTGGCGGTGAAAGGGTTAAGTAAATTGGAATGATTACTAATAATTATTATATGACTGTAATGATGAATTTATTTTTAAAAAAACGCATGAGCAATCGATGACCTTGCTATTAAAAAAAAAATCATATGAAAAACAGGGTTCATACAGATTCTTTAAAGTTTGGAAAATGGAAAAATGGTTTCCAGGCCTGGAAAAGCATGGAATTATCAACTTTGGTTGCCTGAGTCCTGGACAAATCTTGAATTTTTCAGTCTGGCACAGTTCACAGCGACAGGCAATTTATTTTCTCACTGAAGACAAAGAGAATCTCACTTCGATTTTACATGATAATAACAACGCTACCACGGCACGCATACTTGACGAGTGAGCGCCATGGTTACTAGCAGACAAACTTTTCTTTCTTGGCCGGCGAAGTGACGTCCCTTGTACCCAATACGCATGCGCCGGAAGTCGATTTTCTTTTCTCTTGTTGGAAGCGCGGTCATTTGCTTCGCTAAAGTGCGTGTTTAGCCAAACGTGGCTGGAACATAGGCCTAGCGAGTTCAAGGATTGGATAGCCCCATCATCTGATGGGTCGAAGTACAAAGCGCGGTGCTTACTATGCGCAAAGGACTTTGATGTTCGGAACATGGGTGTGGGGGCACTGAAATGCCATGCTGAAGACAAGAAGCACCAGCAGCTGGAGAAAGCGGCAAAACAAGAGCAAGTCGGCGTGGCAAAAGTTCATTGTTTTGTGTGTGTGTTGTTTTGGTTCAGCCCCGGCAATAACAATGCGTGACTTTTATAGGCCACATACATCATCTGAGAGGTGAGTGCATCTGGCCTCATTATGGTATGGGAAAGTTGCAGAAATGGTCTGGAAAAAGTATGGATTTTTATTTCCAAAATATTGTACGAACCCTGGAAAAAGATGGGATTTTAAAAGCTCAGTGGTCCCTATTATCTGATCTGATTTGATCAGATGTAGACCAGAAGACCAATTATTTTAGGAGTGTTTACTGTTTTGCTGTCAGTCAGTATTTTTTTCTTTTAAAATATTCAAATGGTTTGTTCTTTTCAGAACAATCATCTTGCACAGATCCTTTTAAAAAGAAGGAGTTTTTCTTCATGGTATTTCTGTTCCAAGCTAGAGTTTAACTCATTCGCATCACATTGATTTTGAATTCTTAAAAAAACTCACAAATCACTCCAGCCATACGCACAAACAATTTAAAACATACATAAACAAAAGGAGAAATGAAAGAAGATTATGTGTTTTTACTTCAGGTTTAGACATGTTGTAGTAGTAGTAGTAGATAGGGACAAAATAAGCCGTCAAGCTTTTTAGACATAAGGAAGTGCTAGATCAGACTTTTTTAAAATATATAGACTTTATATAGAAAAACTCTCCACTCTGATTGGTTACCCCACAGCAAACCACTACAAATGCAAAGTCAGAGGCAAAATTGTGGTCTAAGGGAGCGAAGTGAGTTTAGAAGTGACACACAGATTTACTTCCCTTGAAAAAAATGCATCAAATTGACAGCTATCTATTAATTCCGGACATATACGGCCGGAACGACTTGAATGAGTTAACCACAGATGTTATCGAACTGGTGCAATGTTGCAAAAAAAATTGTTTGATTTTTTTTTTCCTGCTTTCAGACACAATGATCCGATACAGTGTATGTCGTACAACCCAGTAACCCATCAGCTGGCCAGCTGTGCTGTCAGTGATTTTGGTAAGTGCACTTAAAATGTTTGACTTATATAAGTGTGTGTGTTTTTCTCTGAGGATGTTATTTTTGTAAATCAGTGTATGATCTGTCAGTCTATCTGTCTGCCTGTCTGCAGGTGACCAAACTCAACATTCCCTGTTTTTCAGAACCAAAACTTTTGAACCATTTAATTTTAAAAAATATAGTTGGCATTGTTGTCCCAGATTTACAAACAATGCCTCCTGTCATGTCCATTGCAAAGATCCAATATTTAGAAAACAAAACAAAGACTTAGCAATTAAAGGGAAACAATCCATTTTGAGACTAGTCCCTAGATACCTAGCAAGTTTTGTCCTTTCTTTTGTTCTTTGCTGTGGAACAGGGAGTGTGTTTGTATAGCTTTGCCATTTTGCTTTGTTGTTGGTAGTTTGTCTGTCTGTCTGTGAACAAAACTTTAAAAATGTCAGTTGAGTTTTCATAAAACTGGTCAAGGGTAAAGCCTAAACTAATCGCCCAAATACAAAATAGTATTCAATTTAATGTCGGATTCAATTTTAATTTTCAGTTAGACACAGAAATTTGCAATCAATCATTCTTTAACCCTTTCGCCGCCAGCCTTTTCAGCCAAAAAATACCATTTAGCTTCACTGGGTAGAGAAAATAAAAGATCTGCAATATTGCGAATTCTTCTGTGTAAAGAAAATAGGGTCTTTCGATAACAGGCCCTGATTTGATGCCTTTTAGTGACATGGGTGTTAAACCATTGTGGTGCTAAAATGCAACATTGGCGGTGAAAGGGTTAAGCAGTCTGGCTGTTTTGCAGATTTACTGCAACACTTATAACTTAAATATAAGCAGATTTTGAGGACATTTTGCATGCATTTATACAGTTTGTCACACTGGACATAACTGGCGCAAGTTTTATGTTGGTTTCGATTACCGTTTGGATATATATAGCGACTTCTTTTTTTTGCACACCTTTTGTGTGTGTGTGTGTTTTCAGGCATGAGGTCCCCAGAACACAAGTCTTTTCTTTTAAATAAGTTTTTTTTGTTTTGTTTTTTGCGCATTGATTTCTTTAACAGATTTTAAATTTTTTATTGGGTTTTGTGCGGTGTTTTCTTCAGGCATGTGGTCTCCAGAACAGAAGTCTGTGTCCAAGCACAAGGTGAGCAGTCGCATCACCTGCTGCAGCTGGACAAACGATGGTCAGTACCTGGCCCTGGGCCTCTACAACGGACTGGTCAGCATTCGCAACAAGGTCAGAGGTCAAGTCAAGTCGAGTCGAAATGAGCTTTACTGAGGTTAAAGAAAAAAGCGGTAAAGGTTTGGTTGCAAGGTGTCTTTGTGCGGGCTTTCTTACCAAACAGAAGAAATTTTATTAACCTTTTCAGCTAATTATGTTTTTGGAAGGTATGAGGGAAAAATCAATGAACCACGACTGTGACAAATCATGGTTGTACATTTGATCTATTAGATAATGCAACTTCATGACTGCATTGTATTGAAAGATTAGCTGAAAAGAAAATTGCTGCATGTTTGGTAAGAAAGGCAAAAAAAAAATTAAGGAAATGTAGGGGGGGTGGCACATCTTGACCTTTACCAAATAAGCTTTGGTTGAAGGTGTCTGTGTGCGGGCTCTTGTGGAAAATAAATTTGATAAACAAATTGTTGGGCTAGTCGAGGGCTCAATCATTTTCATTGAATTTGATCTCTCAGGATGCTTCTTTTGTTTCACAGATTTATATGAAAATTGGTACATATTTTTTTTTAAAAGGTGAGGTTAAAATCAATAATAATTGGTATATGTATAACAAGTGTTAGTTTTTTCTCTCCAAAGATGTCAAAGTGAACACAATTAAAGCCTGCTTATAGTTATTTTGCATGTTTGTTTGGGATTGACAGCTTGACTGCGCAACTTTCATCACACATGCAAATTTATGTGTGCAAATTGTGGACACACCTGGCATGTACAGTTGTTTTCTGAAGTTCCTTTCAGAAGTAAATAAAAGGCTATCTGCACTGTGAATTATTGCTGAGTATTTTACTTTGAATATCAGGGTTAAAATATATTTCAGGATCAGGATCAATGCGTCGCAGGTGCCAATACTGGCAATAGTCGCGACGGAACTAGGAGGGCGCATGTACCTATAGAAAACATAGAAAGAAAAGACCTAACGCTTGCACTGGGTTAAGACCATTAAACCCCTCCGGTTCAGCCGGGAAGGAACAGGCCCCACTTCCAGCAACAAGGGGGCGGAGGAGGGGGGGATCTAATTTTAGTGGTCAATTGGTGCAGGCTCAGATGGAGATCTGATCAGCGCTGATGTAAATGCGCTGATGGAGCCTGCGTTGACGGTGGCCTCGCTTAACTTGTTCCACTCCGCAGCAGTCCGCACGAAGAAAGGGCTATTTATTGTGATGTCCCTTATTTTTTATAAGAGTGAACTGTATTATTGTTTTACAATTTCAGGCAGGAGAAGAGAAAGTGAAGATTGAACGTCCTCAAGCGGATCTGGCACCTATCTGGTCTCTTTCTTGGAATCCAAACAAGTAATGACATGATTTTCTCCCTGTTTTCACTTCTTATATATGCCGCATACCCACTTATAAGCATATCTGACAGGCACATGTTTTCTACTATAGAGCACATCTGAGGGTTTTTTTGTATGCAAAATGCACAAGCACTAATATTTGTGCATAGGCGCAAACACATACTGCATGTGCTCACTTCCTGTGCACACACTCACACACACACACACACACACACACACACACACACACACATACAGAACTCTAAAACTGAAAATAAGAGCACAGAAAACTTTCTTACCAAGATCAATTCATCTGTTGCACTCTTAACACTGCATTGAGTGATTGTTTTGCTGAGCAGCCTGTCCATTTCCTTGGGATTGAATTTGTATTCGTATTCGTCCAGTTTGTTAACTACAATATTGCACATTCATGTTTTTCTTATGTGCACCTGGCTGCATGCTCACACACACACACACACACACACACACACACAAAGCGTGCGCACACACACACACACACACACACACGCACGCATGCACACACACACAAAAACATACACATAACCCCCCCCACACACACACACACACACACAGGGGGTGGGTCCTATTTAGATAATGGCCTTTATCATGACTGCGATTAATTATTCAACAAAGATAATTAGCTCAAAAAGTTGATAAGATACAGCTTAATGTTTGGTCAGAAAGGCAGGTGTGAAAATGTGGGGAGAGCTGAGAAATGTAAGAGGGGGGAGGAGGGGGGGCACATCTTTACCTTTACCGATTATTTTTGTTTTGATCTGTCCCAGGGATGAGCCCTATGACGTGTTGGCAGTGGCTGACTGGGCTCAGCGCATGTCCTTCTACCAGCTGTCGGGAAAACAGGTCTGTAAGCATGCACACGAACACGCACGCACTTATGCACTACAACCCCCAACCAACCTCTCTCCTTCTCCCCACCCTTCAATATACACACAGTTTGAGTCTTGTTTTTAACCCTTTCACCGCCAATGTCGCATTTTATGCACCATAATGGCTTAACACCCATGTCACTAAAAGGCATCAAATCAGGGCCTGTTATCCGAAGACCCTATTTTCTTTATTTTGGGAGGTGAGGATAGGCCTAATGTTAATCATGTCACAAAGGAATTTTTAATATTGCTGATAAAAAAATTTCTCTACCCAGTTTAATGGTATTTTTGGGCTGAAAAAATGGCTGGCGGCGAAAGGGTTAAAGGCTCTTCATCAAAATGTCCTGTTTGTATCCAGAAAGATGGGTGGTTTTTGTTGTTGTTTTGTTGAATTTTTTAAATTTTGATGCATCCGTTAGTTTTTAGTTTTTTTAACACTTCCAGTTGAAATATCTTCTATTCTCTTTGGAATATTTTTTTTCCCATTGTGATTGTTTTTGGTTATATTTAAAAAAAACAATTCAGTTTGTGTAAGCCGCATTCACCCTTGCTCTGTTATGTGTTAGCACTCCCATTTTGCGTTCAGATTGGCAAAGACAGAGACTTTTTCCCCTTATTTTTTCCACATTTTCACCCTCTTTATTTTTTGTTTTACCCCCTCATGTTGCATTCAGATGGGATAAAAACAAGACCTAAACTTTCTATTAATTTAGCTGTTTTCACCCATGCTTTATTATTTTTAACACACCCATGTTCCCCGTGGGGATACCGGGGGGTCTTTCGTAAAAAATAGTTCCCCCACCTTCTGGAAGTTCTGTGCTTGTAACTTCCTCTAATCTGCTACTCTCTTTGACTCTGCCTTTTCCCTTTGCTTTCTGTCATCTACTATCTGTCTTACCGGTCCATTCTCCTGTCTTAAAAATATAAAAAATCCTCTTTGAGCTCCTCCGAAATCGGAATGTGTCAGCTGTACACAGCGGGGAGACCAGTGAAAACTAAAAACCGGACACATACATACCTTACCCATTATGGCCTGGGAACGCAGAAGATGAAGAACCCATGGATGCCCCCCCCCCCCCCCCATCACTACCACCTTCACCGTCCCCCTCTCAGTCTAATATTTCACAAACATACAACTTATATTGAGTAACGTGACCAGACGAATGGTGAGTGAAAAGCGCATTGAGTTGCTTAGTAAGATTATGCGCTATATAGATGGGAGGGTGGGGGGTGGGCGGGGGGATGGTTGATGTGGGGTGGGTGGGTTTGAAGGGATTCATGTATTCATTTTCATAGAGATGTATGGTGAGGATACGTGAACCAGTCTGTTTGAAATGTTTGTACGAATGGTGAGTGAAAAGCGCATTGAGTTGCTTAGCAAGATTATGCGCTATATAAGCATTATTAATTAATATTATTATTTTATGCTGTGATCAGATCGGGAAAGACCGCCCGCTGGGCTATGACCCGACCTGCCTGAACTGGTTCAGCAAAGGGGAGTATGTGGTGGTGGGCGGGGCCAACAAGCAGTGCACGCTGCACACCAAGGAGGGCGTCAAGCTGGGCCTCATCGGCGAGCAGACGTCCTGGGTCTGGTGCTGCGCCGTCAAGCCTGACGCCAACTGCGTGGTGAGTATAAAAAAAAAACACACACAAAAAAACAACCCCAGAGTAAGTCGACATAAGTTTCGACATGTTCGGGTTAAAGTCTTTAGCCCTTTCGCTGCCAGCCATTTGTTTTAGCAAAACATTTCCATTAACTTTTTAAGCCCCTTATAACCTGATTCCGCCCATAACATCCATTACTTTCTCCTACCAAACCATCTAAAACCGCCCCCGTACACCCACCTTGTTATGTATTTTGGAGTTAAAACTGCAATATCAAAAAATCAAAAATATCACATAACCAACAAAAATTGCAAGTTAAACATTCTTCATTTATACACAAACCCTGAACATTTGAAGTCAATCCATCAAGTAGTTATTTTTAAATATTTTTTTAAACAAAGTACCCCATTTTTGTCCCAGTTTACCAACTTTAATTTGGTGGTTACAGGGAGTAGAGTCGTCATTTTAATCGGGGTTACAAGTGTTAAAACTTAACTGGGTACATAAAAAAATATGTCTGTAATATTCGGGATTCCTCTGTGACATATTTAAAGTAAGGCCTATCCCCACCTGCCAAAATGAAGAGAACAGGGTCTTTGGATAACAGACCCTGATTTGATGCCTTTTAGTGACGTGAGTGTTAGACCATTGTGGTGCAAAAATGCGACGTTGGCGGTGAAAGGGTTAACATTTTGAAAGAATTTTGTAGACTGTTAAGTTGTCGCGATGGAAATGATCCATTAATCCTCTTGCATTCGCATTTGTTACAGAAGAAACCTCTTCTAATGTTCAGATTCTTTTACACATTTTCCGGAAAATCTGTCTTTTGAAGCACTCAGAGCACCATACAGTTACCATCACATCATTGCAAATGAGAAGCTTCTTCATAGTATGTGGTATAACAAGCCAGGATGAAAATGCCATCAGAGGGGGTGTCAGAGTGGGGTCAAATTTCGGCTGGTTTTGGCCGATTTGAATACACACAGGCAACATCCGGCTGGCCGGTTTGGGCCAGAATAAATACAAGAGAGTTAAAACCAGAACTTTGTCTCTGTGTCAAAATGAATGTATGTTGTCAGTATATTAATTCTGTGAAGTTTGTGTTGAGCCATGCCGGGCTGTAGGCTGGTGTTCTGTTAGAGCCTAATCTGTATCTCAAAAAGGTGTTTGTGTCAATTCTCACAGTGCTGAACCTGTGATGTTTGTGTTGCGCCATGGCAGGTGGTGGGTTGTCAGGATGGAACCCTGGCCTTTTACCAGCTGATGTTTAGTTAGAGCCTGATCTGTGTCCTGTGTCAATCCTCACAGAACCCTGGCCTTTTACCAGCTGATGTTTAGTTAGAGCCTGATCTGTGTCCTGTGTCAATCCTCACAGAACCCTGGCCTTTTACCAGCTGATGTTTAGTTAGAGCCTGATCTGTGTCCTGTGTCAATCCTCACAGAACCCTGGCCTTTTACCAGCTGATGTTTAGTTAGAGCCTGATCTGTGTCCTGTGTCAATCCTCACAGAACCCTGGCCTTTTACCAGCTGATGTAGACAGTTGTCACGATGGAAATGATCCAGGAACTTGGTGTCTGTGTCAAAATAAAGTCTGTCTATGAAGGGGTATGGGGAATGTGGATGGGTGGATGGGGGGGGGGGGGGGGGGGAAGGGGGGGGTAGTGTCAGAAAATGCCTTTTGCTTGGAAAACGCTTTTTGTAATGGTTTGGATTCTAGTCGAGTGTGGAGGTGGGGGGGGGAGGGGGAGGTGGCGAAAATGTAGTTATTGTGATTTCGTTTCATGTTGTTCCTTATAATTAGTGCGTCATTTTTTACTTTTGCTCAGATTTTTAACTTCTTTGTGAAGCGCTTAGAGCCCCGTAAGGAGATTAAGCGCTATAAAAATTGTCATTATTATTATTATGTTTAGTTAGAGCCTGATCTGTATCCTGTGTCAATTCTCACAGGCGGTGGGCTGTCAGGACGGAACGCTGGCCTTTTACCAGCTGATGTTCAGCACGGTGCACGGCCTGTACAAAGACCGCTACGCCTACAGAGACAACATGACCGACATCATCATCCAGCACCTCATCACCGACCAGAAAGGTGACAAACTACAGTGGAACCTCCCTTTTAACTCATTCAAGTCGCTCCGGCCATATATGTCCGGAATTAATAGATAACTGTCAATGAGCAGCTTAGGAAAGTTCAGTCCGTGGTTGGGTGTATGCGACAAAGAATTAATCAAATTTGAAATACAGTGGAACCTCTCTTATAAGACCTCCCATTATAAGACTCCCTCCCACATAAGACCTACTTTTCTGAGACATTGCCCTTCTTTGTAAGTATTAAAATTACCTCCCTTTAAGACCCCTCCCTTATAAGACCTGATTTTGGATGATTTTTGAAGATCTTATAAGAGAGGTTCCACTGTATTTACGGTTTTGATTGTATAATTTGTTTGACTTTTGTCATTTGACTTGATTGATATTGTAGTTTTCATAAGCGATGAGTGAATGGCATACCGTATTTTTCGGACTATAAGGCGATATTTTTTTCTCCAATTTCAACCTATGCGCCTAATAAACGAGGGCGCCCTATAAGTGAACAAAATCGTGAGAAGAGAGGCAACGATTGCCGTATTCAATACAGTCTACTGTGAGTCACAACATCGAAAGTGGTAGCGAGTCGCCGATACGACGAATACTTACGTTAAAATGCTTCGAAATCCCTGTTATCGTCCGAGATACCGTCCAACAGATGCCACAACCCTTCGTTGGATGTAAAAAGCATCGTTGTAGAGCTTAAAATGCCATAATTCTACCAGTTTTCGCGAAGAATTTGCCAAACACAACAACCGGAAGTCGCAAAAACGGAAGTTTCGATTATTTGAGAAGGGAGCCAACTCTCGTTTACGACAACAAAATGGCGGTCGGTAATCGTTTACAGGACGTGTATGGGCTTCAAACTTCGACTTTCTGTTGCCTTATAAACGAGGGCGCCTTTTACTTGGATTTTGTCAGATTTTTCTTGAAAATTGCCCTATTCGCCTTATACACATCAGCGTCTAATGA
>JAGGCT020001947.1:0-12500 GCA_017654935.2 Phymorhynchus buccinoides
CTTTCAAAAAGATTTCCTCCAGCCGAAGTCGGACTTGCTGGGCCCAACTATTTCTTAGTTAGGCGCATAATGGCATCTGCGCTCTTAATTGACAGGAAACTGTCTGAGCGATCGAAGCAGAAGAAAAAGTTACAGAGTCTGGGTTTGACACTCGACTGAAGCATGTTTTTTTGTGCTTGCCCTCTACTAGGCGTCAATATGTTTTTTCAAGTTTTTTATGACTGAGAGGATAAAACTGAAGTCCCGTACATTGCAGGCATTTGGGGTACGTTAAAGAAACCAGTTGCAACAAACAGGTTGTCAAAGGTCCGCCCATCTCCCATCCCCTTGGAAGTACAGACATGACTAGCGCGGCAAAAAAACGTGATGCTGCTTTAGCAAGATTCATGCATACCATTTTGAGCAATCTTACCAGTTAACCTTAACCAACAAAAATTAAAAATCAATGAAAATGAACTGAAATTATTTTGTCTACATGGTGGTATTATTCTGAAACTGACTGGAATGTTGTTAGCTGAAAAATAAACCACAATGATCATACTGCCTACAGAACTACTCAACATTTCTTGATTACCTTTGTTATGATGTTCTAAACTTAATGCCCTTAACACAATCCTGCCGGCAGCATTGTAGCAGACTTACACTTCCCATGCACCGCGCACCCACAGCTGGCGCCTATTCCGTGTAGACGGCTAATTTCAGCACTTTTCTGATAGCTCAACAGAAAGAGCAAACACTGAACTAAACCGTTATGGTAAAAATAAATCATCAGTGGCGACTGTTTGGCCATACTTGTCTCTGAAAGTCACATGGGTAAAAGAGTGTTTTTTTAAATACACTCTTTTCCGTTTTTGTAACACCAAACTAAAGGTAAAACGGGCAAGAAAAAGTTGATTTTTGATTCTTACTTTAGTCTGCACTATCATTATTTATCACTTTTCACTTCATCATATAACATCATTTTTCCTGGTTGCATGGAACCAGGAAAAACATGTAAAAAGAAAAGAGTTGAATTATTATTATCTAAACATGAATGCGTCCAAAATAAGCTATCCGTGCAAGCAAGTGTGTATTTGGAACCTGTCTGTCTGCAGGAGAGAACTGCCATCGTGGCGCAGCCTTGGGGGCCCTGTTGGCTGCCGCTGCCGCTAACCGAGGGGAGAGAATCCCTGCCGCTCTGAGGGACAACCTGCGCTCCATGAAACCTGTGGCCGCTGCCGTCATTAAGGACATGAATGATATATAGTTCGGTTAGACAAGGGAGTTGTGTTTGCATTGTAATGTGCTGGTGGGTGTTTACTGTTAGGATCCCTATTAAGACTCTCTAAGATTTGACCCCAACACTTTTTCACTGATTTTTTTCCCCTTCATGTCCAGACTACTGAGTGTCCACCTCCCTATAAAGACCCCTCCCTATTAAGACCTTAGTTAGTTAGCCTGCTATAGTCCCGTCAACAGCTATGGTTATCTCAGGACTGTCACTGCGTAAAGTTTGACAACGTATAACAAAACACACATCAATGATTCTTAACAACGTCCAAAAACCTGAGAAAAAAAAAATAAAATAAACAGTACAATTCACGACATGGCATCTTCATCATTGTACCCTATGGCTCATAATTTCACACAGTTGAGCCACTCTACTCTACTTATCGGATCCAGGTTTTAAAAAAAACAGTAAAAAAGGATAACAAACACATCCTAGTAAAAAAAATATAAAAAAGGCCATATGGCTCCCCCCCCCACCTGCGTGCGCATCTCGACCCTTCCAACGGAAGTGTCGCCATCTTAGTCCTTATTTGTGTGTAAACAAAGTGAAAATGTTATCTAAATGTGTAAAGAAAACATCCAGATGTTATAAATACAGTTTAAATAAGTTTCGAATTGGAACAGCCAAATACGCAGCATCGATCTGGCATTTTTCAAAAAAAAAGTTAGTGACTAAGATGGCGGTCTCCCATAATATGGCACGCTCCTTGTGGCCGGATATGACGACACGTGGGTACCAGCCATAGGCAAATATGCACTGCAGAATGGGCAACATGTGCCCACTCAAGTGCGTAAGGTCTCATGCGTGAAAGACAGTGAACAATACAAAAAACTGGCATGTCATAAATTGTAAATGAGGATGGAGAGAATGAAAAATAGGGATCCTTATGATAGCAACCCTTTTCTCTCTCCCAAAAGTGAAGAGTAAGCTTAAAGAGTTGTCTGACCTTGGCAAACGTTTAGGGAGTTTCTTAGACCCCTTTTGGCGTAACAGTTATTCGCGCGGCGACCATTATCTAGAGAAACCCGACCCAGGTCAGTCCATGATGACTCTTTTTGATTCCCTCAGAATAAAGTCCAACAAATAGGGCAAAAAACTTAAACCTACAAAAATCTTGTTTACACTTGTTAATGACTCATGCCCTGACCTAATGGTGGCTGGTTGGGTAAAATTGTTGTCGTCTTTTGCTTCTTTTTCTCTTTTTTTTTCTTTTTTGTTATTGTTGGGTTTTTTCCCCATGACAATCTGGGCTTGTTCGGAAATAATTAAGGGGAGTAATTTCATGGTGTGTGGGAGTGATCTTGCCTAATTCAATCGGTCAAACAGGGGAAGTTACTCTACCATCAGGTAGATCCCCAGCTCTCGCCTCGTGTGTTTGAGTAGACATACAGCACTTAGAACACCGTGCGTCATTCTAAAATTGATGTCATTTATATTTTTACGTCACATTTTGCAAGTTCTATCAGTTTGTGGCCACTGGCCACCCCTCATTTTTCTAAAAAAAAAATGTTTGCAAGTCGCTGACTCGCATCTTGCGGTTTCAAGCTTCGACGCCATTGTTGCTATGGACTGGTATTTTACCGAGTAATCAAGGTAAACAACTCTAAGTGCTCTCCCCTAGTTTTTTTTCCCGAAAATCGTCTATTAAAGCGCCCATGTCAGGAATTCCTATTCATAGCACTCAGCAAGGGGAACTTCATGTTGTTTCATTATTTGTCTCCCTGAAAAATGACAAAGTATGAACTGGTCACTCCAAAGTTGACAATCGATCTTTGTCAAAGGATCTCTGTTTCTAGGACCAAAGCAAGTTGAGAGTCCTTCTTTCTTCATATCTTCTTCTGTGGTGGCAACCAACTTCTTTTTTTTGTTGCTGTCCCATCTTCTGGGCTGTACAGTGGCGTTGCTCCCACGCCGCTCGTTCCGAATCCCAACTCGCAGCCACACCCCGGCTTGTTCAGGTCGCAGAATCCGAAACCAGCAGTCCCAGGGGAAGCGAATCTATGTTAGGCCGTCAGGAGGCAACCAACCGAGGAGACACTGCACTGCTGCTGAGTCACTTCGGTGGAGTTCAGTGGAGCCTGTTCAGGACACCACCTACTAAGCGCCTCCTACTGACGACACCGTTCTCTTAGTCGCGGAGCCAGCGGCGACCAACTTCTGTTTACAGGAGTAAACGTACGCAGTTAGGGATGTGACCATAGGAGAAGAAAGAATGAACGAAAAGAGAGAGAGAGGGGGGGGGGGGGGCGATCCTTCAGGACCCTGCAGATTCTAAGAGTTACTAGCCTTGAAATGTTTTTAACCAAATGTTGTTTTTAATGTGGAAGCTGTGTCTTACTCTTAGTATAGAATAATGGAGTTTGGAATAATTGCAGCATTTGATGTTTCTGTTTTGGTGTTTAGTTTAGTTTCTTCTTGTTTTTAATTTTTGTTTGTTTCTTTCTTTTCTTGTTCGTTTTTGTTTTTGTTTTCCCTGTTAAATCAGAAGTGTACTTTTCTTTTGGGAGTGTTTGTTGATTTCTTTGTAGCGGTGCCATAGCTGATGAGGTTTAACCGAGGCGTGGTCACCGCTACAGCTATCTGTATTAATGAAAAGTCGGGACTTTACTGGTTTCGTACTGCCTCCGGGCATTGCCTCCAGTACTGTTCCCACCATATTTGTATTTACAAATGTCCCATATGTGTCTGGTTCAGACCGAGAGGATGTAAAACTCCATTTTCTCTCTCTTTCTTTGTGTTTAGCTCACAAAAAATCTGGGACTTTCCTGGAGTTGCACTGCCTCCGGGCATTGCCTCCAGGATCGTTCCCACCATCTTTATATCTACTAATGTCCCATATGTGTCTGTTTCAGACCGGAGGACATTAAACGGATTTTCATTCACTCCCTCTTTGTGTTTATTCATGAACATGAGCTTGTATGTGTGTGTATGTGAGAGAGAGAGAGAGAGAGAGAGAGCTCATGTGTATATATATTTTTAAAGAAAAGAAAGAAGAGTATGAAACACACAAAAATGATATGCAAGTCATTTGAGAACAAATATGTTTGCTTTTTTTTTAAACGGTGTTCGAGACATTATGCTTTGATTTCTCTTCTTTTTTCATTTATGTGATGAATGTTAAATATTATATGTGGTGTTATATGTGTATATTATATTTTTATATTGTAAACGCCTGGGGCATTAAATTGATTAGGCGTGCTAAACGTTTAAATAATGAATGTTGTTTTTGAATAATGTGATTTTTATATTGTTTTTCGGTAAAGGTAAAGATGTGCCACCCCCCCTGCATTTCTCGGTCAATTGTATTTTTCCGTTTTTGCCTTTCTTACCATACATAAAGCTGTATTTTAGGAACATTTTCAGCTAATTCTCTTTTGGGAATACTAACCCTAACCCTAACCCTAGCCCTAAACCTAACCCTACCCCCCACTATGTACTGCAGTACACCGCGATTTGTAACAGTTGTGGTTCGTTGCGTTTTTCCGTCTTATAGGGTGGGGGGTAGGGTTAGGGATAGGGTTAGTATTCCCAAAAGGTTATTAGCTAAAAAGGTTCCTAAAATACAGCTTTATGTATGGTAAGAAAGGCAAAAACGGAAAAATACAATTAACCGAGAAATGTAGGGGGGGTGGCACATCTTGACCTTTACCTGTTTTTCTTATTTATTAAAAGACTCTTTCTGGTTATTTATTTCTATTTGTGATGAATATACAGAGTTGAGGAAACTGAACTGCATGTTTCTACTGAATGTAGTAAGAAGTGTTTTTGAAAATCATCGTGTTGAAAGATATGACTCTTGGTCTCATTGTTCTTGTTTTCTATGTTTTTTACAAACAGATTTTTTTTTCTGTGTTTCACTCCACACATTTTTGCATTGATGAATTTCATGCCTTTTATTTGTACAGATGAAATATACTGATGTTTTATAATCCCGAGAAGAGTTTTGAGTGTGATCTTTTTTTTTCCCTGCAAAATCAAGATGAAAATTGATTTAGGAGAAATGGTAATGTGATTTCTTTGTGTCTATTTCTTTATTTTTCTGTGGTCCTTTATTAATAAAGGGGTAACAATTTTACCCCAATTTTTTTTCCAGGGTGTTACATGCATGAGTTGGTTCAGGCTCATTGGCATGGCCACCAACACATGCGCGCGCGCGCGCACACGCACACACACACACACACTCCTTGTTACTACAACAAAATGTCTTTCAAAAGGAATAGGTCAGTTTGACTGATTCTATATCTTCAATCAAATGTTAAAGATGTCAGGTTTTTAGAAAAAATTCTATGCCCATCTGAGATATTCGAGAAGGAGAAAGAATGTTATCAGTCATTAACTCATGTCTTACTCTCTCTCTCTCACACACACACACACATGCTTGCACACATAAATAAGATCAGTCATTTTTTTCCACAATTGATTCTCAATATAATTTTACAAAATTAGTATGAAAATCATACGAAAACTGTCAAACCAGATTGATTTTGCTAATCAAAAACAAATTAAAATGGTGCAAAAATTATATGAAAGGTCAGATCTAAGCAGACAACTTAGAATATATGCTACACAACGTTAATATGCATACAACATAGTTTCTGTAAATATATATAAATTTGGTATAAAACAGTGCGTTTCATGTGTTCTAAAGTAAAGATGTGGTACATGTGTGTCCTAAAGTAAAGAAACCCTTACAAAAAACACCTCCATGAATGACAATAGAGTTTTACGCCCTCTTCGGCCTTTCGGCCGTGTGGGGCATTTGTAAATACAAAGATGGTGGGAACAATACTGGAGGCAGAGCTAAACCAGTAAAGTCCCGATTTTTCAATAATACAGATATGTGTAGCAGTAACCACGCCTCAGTTAACCCCTTCACTGCCGAGCCCATTTCCGGTTCCGGGGCAACTATTTGCCAAGCCGTTTTAGGTTGCCGAGTCTATCGCAAAACTTGCTGAATAAAAGTGCATAATTATTATAACCTATGCTTTTCTGAACGGGGATTGAAAAAACAATCCTTTGAGAACACTCTCACATGCATTCGAACATACTGCGTAAAGCGTATGGATAGAAAAAGGGAAACTCTAAGAATAACCCTATGACGGATATTTCCGTGACGGGGCAGTTTATAGGTTACCGGAAGTTGACGGAAATATCCGTGACGGGGCAGTGTAAGGGTTAAACCTCATTGGCTATGGTACCACCACAATAGAGTGAAAACACCTCCAGTCCAATCAGTTTGCTTTGATTTGATACCCACCCATCCTATCTTACAAGATTACAAAACAGCCCTCCAAATCTTATCTTATAAAGGAAACATGAAAATACAGATACATAAGAGTTTCTGATTAACGTAAACCACTAAGAAAATACCCCCCCAATTCACTGAATTTTGTAACGTCAAATCTCATGAATTTAAGGAGCACGGTATAACTTAAGCTTCGAGCTTGTTGTTGCTCAAATTGTCTTTCTGTTTGACTTTTCAAATGAATAAAGATTTGTTGAAACCAAATCTCATGAAACAAAATACCCAAAAGTCAATTAATGTTTGTTTTTTGTGGGGTTTTTAATTCAAAATAAATGAAAACTATGGATTATAAAAAACCAATAACATATTTAATTTCTTGGGGGAAAAAATATATGTTCTCACAACTTTTGAATGTTGGCTATTGCCATGTAACCCTTCCTTTTAAAATGGAAACAATGATAATATATTTTAACAAATTAGTTATACCAAAGAGTAATGAATGAAGTCAAGTGTTGATAATTTTAAGCACTGATTAGCCTATGAATGAGGGCAGATGAAATATATTTCCAAATATTGGATGATTTGGTCTTGTTTTTTGGGGGGTTTTCAATTACACTTCACTTTTTATTATATGTACATTATATAAAAGATAATATTGAGTACATGTTTTTTATAATTGTGCTTTAAATTGGTCAAGTACTTCCCAAAACCACACAAAACATGATGTTTAGATACAGCCACTAATAAGGGTTCATGCAAGTAAATGAAAAAACAAGCATCCTCCTTGATAGATCAGGAATCATACTGCCAAATTTCATCATTATCTGTTCTGTAATTATGATTTGATGACTTGAACGTTTTGTTGATACATAAAGGTCCTGCATACACAGGTCCTACTTCCAGCCACAAAGTACTGCTGTTCTTTCAGAAGTGAACAAACAAAACCAAAAAATGTCATCATCTTTTAGTTGAGTTCAGATGAGTTCTTGGGAGTGGTTATAATCTTGAAACAAAAGCAGCAGAGTTTTGGAAGCTTTCAAATATTCAAAAAAAAATAAAACTTGAAGAAACAAGCACACACACATACACACACAAATAAAATAGATCAACAAAACTCAGAAAAAGAAACCTAACAGAACCAACACCACAACAGCAAGCCCACCCAAACCCAGCCTAGCCCTCCCCGACCCTCCGCCCGACCCTCCGCCCTCTAAGCACTCGTACTCCAAGTACAGATACTTCGTCACCCCCTCCGGACATTTCTTCTCCTCTTTTTCAGGCGCCAAATCCTGCACGGCAATGATACAGCCAGTCGTGTCTCCCTTCTCCGTTGTCTTGCACCATTTTGATTTGGAGTCCATGATGGAAGCGCCGCAGTCTTCTTTCAGGTTGTGAGAAGCCGTAGTGTTGTCGTCCACAGGGGTGGAGCCATCTCCGACGCAGGAAACGTCGTTGGCGACGCGTCCGTACCAGGCTTTGTCGATCTTGAGGGTTTGGTTTGCGACGCAGAAGAGAGTGTGCCCTGTTCCCTCGCAGAAGTGAGAATGCTGCCTGTCATGGTCGTGGCCAGATGCAGAGTTCAGGACGATGACAAGGGCAAGGGCGACGTAATGACATTGGTTGAACATGACTGGTTGGTGAGCTGGGGTTCAGATATATGTAAGTCTGAAGAAGAAAAAACATGTGAAAGAAAACAAAATGGTAGTCTAAACTATTTGACCACAATTCCAGCACGCCTGATATATTTGACCAAGACTGGGCAAGGCAAATATTTTATTTTCTGAAAAATTCTAGCACGGCCAAAAAGACCAAACCTGAATTAGTAGGAACCTTTTAAATGTCAGAATGTTAACAATTGTCATAATGTTGACAACAAAATTTGAAACTTAGGTTATGGAAACGTTCTACCAAGTTAGCAACACTGACCAAATGCTGAAACTACGTTTTATGTATCTTTCAACAAAATATATTATTGTTTGAAATACAGAAATAGCCCACCTCATGCATACGTGGAGCTGCAAAAGAGAATATAAGGAGTTTGGCGGCATTTTTATATTACAGATGACTAAATTTCATTTACTTACAAGCTGCACTTGAACAACATTGAATGTTTGGAAGGGTTTTGTTGTTGTTGTTGTTTTTTCTTTGTCATTTAATCCTTAATACTAATTTAGATAAACGAATAACAATCATCGTTCTTCACACACCAGGAACAATCCTACCACTGAAATTCCATCATGGTCAGTTCAACTGCTTAGGATTTGGCAATAGAAAGATGTTTTTTTATCCACACACACAGGCCCTTATCTTGTCTTAAAGTACTCCTGTTCTTACATATCGGGGAAGTTGTGTTTCTGCATACGATCATACGTAATACCCTAACCATCTACAAATGTTAATCAAAATCTATTCAAAGTTTCATGGAAACCCTGTTAACTTACAGAAAATGTAATAATAAACAAACATTCTGTATCCAACCAGGCTTAAGTTCACAATGTAACAGGCCTACATTGTTCTTTGGATGATGCCCACACTTTCTACAAAATGTCTCTGATTAATAATAGCCTGTTCTTATATTTCTGAGTAGGATAATACATGTACACAAGTAGACAAACCAATGAAGACTAAAGCACAAACTCGTCGGCGGAGGTGAGAGAAATAGAGACGCTGAAATGCACTATTCAGGGGCGGATCTGAGCGGGGGGGGGGTCCGGAGGGTCCGGAACCCCCCTTTGCCCCAAGCATGTAAGTAAGAAAATGGCTCAATTTTTGTTTCTTTAATAATGACTAAATTGCAACATTTTCAGGGGGCTTTGCCCCACTGGGTCCCCGCAAGGCCACTACACCAGGACCTATGCAGCTCCCTGGACTCCCCGCGGAAACCCCCCGTCCCCTCCCCTTACGAATTATTTGGTCCGCCCATGCTTTTGTGATTGAATGAAAGTCCGTTTATCGTCCTCCGACCTGGGACCTGTTTTAATAAGCCTATGAAGATAGTGGGACGATCCTGGAGGTACTGCAATGCCAGGAAAATCCCGATATTTGTTTTGTTTTAATAATCAAGATTGTAAGTAATACACCATTGTTAGGAAGACCATTTTGTTTTGTTAGAAAAGGGTAAAATCTCTCTCTCTCTCTCTCTCTCTCTCTCTCTCTCTCTCTCTCTCTCTCTCACACCCCCCCCCCCCCCCCCCCCCCCCCCCCTCTCAATCATTCTGAAAATTGGTTTATTTTTCTGATTATCCCGACAGTAATGCCCCGTCTCCTCTACCCAACCTGCTACCATCCCCTTATCTTGAAAACCAAGAAGAAAAAATTCCAACTGGCAGAAATCAACTTACTGCAATTAACCGTGGAGACCAAAAAAGACGAAACTAGAAATGCATTGTGACAATGTGGCATGTCCTCCGGCCACCCCCACAGCTCGGAAATAAAATATATAGCCCATAGAAGGAAATTTCGGTTTTCAAGGTCAAGGTCAACACGGTCATAAATATCGAAAAAAGAACCTTCCTCTTGAAGATGCCTACAAATTAGATTAAAATCCGTCCTGTAGTTTTTGAGAAAATCGATCCACAGACAGACCAAGAACCAGAAGCCTACCCGTCCTCTGGCGGGGTAAAAATTCCAGCTTGCCGGAACAAAACCGTTCTTCAATTATCCGTGGAGACCCCAAAAGACGAAATAATAAATGTTAAAAATAATATACGAGAGTAATGTACGAGAAGCACTACAGCCACAAACGTGAATGAAAATCCTATTAACGTCCTCCGGCCTGGCACAGGCACATGTGGGACATGAATAGATATACAGATGGTGGGACGATCCTGGATCGAGGCACTGCAATACCAGGAAAGTCCCTATTTTTTAATCAATAAAGACAATAGCCACAAACAGAAACCCTAATCTGTCTTAACTAAGCTATCCACAAAAAGTTAAGGATCACTTGCAAACTAATTCATAACTTTCCAAATAAGAAAGCCAATGCGTTGAATTTTGGCCAACATTTAATTCAATGCTTTAGTGATAACGATACACAATTGCCTTCAATTTCGAGCAATCGTTTGGTCTGTACATTTGATCAAAGTGGGTACGTATCGAAATTTGATTTCCCAAAGTCATTGAGATCACAAGACAGGCCATTCTGATGCTCCCAAAAGTTCAGTAATGCGTGTATCCGCCATGGCTGTTCTGGCACTCGACGCAGCGAGTCCTCATGGAGTTGACCAGGGTGGTGAAGATCCTCTGTGGAAGCGCCTGCCACTCAGCCTGCAGCATCTGGTAGAGGTGCTGGGCATCCCTGGGAGGGGGGTGGTTGCTCCTCACTTTGCGATCCAGCTCATCCCAGAGGTTCTCAATCGGGTTGAGATCGGGACTGCATGCTGGCCACTCCATTCTGTTGACTCCAGACTGCTGCAGGAAGTCGTTGACCACCCTTGCCCTGTGGGGGCGAGCGTTGTCATCCTGGTAGACAGCCGGCGGTCCCATCTGCTGCAGTGTAGGCACAGCCAGCGGTCGAAGGATCTCATCCCGGTATCGGAGGCCAGTCAGGTTACCCTGTACATGATACAAGGGTGTTCTGTGGTGAAGGCTGAAGGCCCCCCAGACCATTACAGAACCTCCACCAAAGGCCACCTTTTCTTGGACAGTGGCGTCAATAAAGCGTTCCCCTGGGCGCCTCCAGACCCTCAGTCGGCCGTCGTTGTGGTTCAGGGTGAAGCGTGATTCATCACTGAACAGGACCTGGGACCATTGCTGACGTGTCCACCTCACGTGACGTCTGCAGAAGGCGCGGCGTGCTGCCCTATGGGCTGGAGTTAAGCGTGGCCGTACAGCTGGGCGACGAGAACGGAGGTTAAACCCATGAAGGCGGTTCCGTATGGTCTGCTGGCTGATGTTGATGTTAGTAGCCACCCTCAGCTGCCCTGGAAGAGGCTGTTCTTGTCTGCAGGGCTTGTCGTTCAATGAGACGATCTTCACGTGGAGTTGTCTTCTTCGGTCGACCAGATCTGCGTCTTTCATGGACCCTCCCAGTGGCTGTGAAGCGTTGAATCAGTCTGACAATGACCGAGATGGACACCTGAAGTCGCCTGGCCACTTCTCGCTTGGGAACACCATCTTGGAACCATGCAACAGCTCGTCCCCTATCCAACTCGCTCAATTTTCGTCGTGGAGGCATTGTCAAATCAGGCCTAATACTGGTGGTATGTCTTCTTATAAAGCCAAGCAAGAGACAGCATCTCACACATAAACAGCAGTGCTTGCACGTGCATAATGGTTTTTCCATCTGGCTTGTGCAATGTGTTCATGCAGAACGATCCAAAACAAGGTCCTTTTTCGCAAGTTTCCGCTTTTTCTTTTGCTGCCAAGCTCAGTAATAGAGAATCACGTGCAATGTTTCCACTAACACAACATCGCCCACTTACAGCTGAACAAGAATTCATAACAATTTGGCTTGACTGAGAAATAAATAACAGGAGCGAACGGAGTTTATTGCGCACCTGTTTTCTCATAGTGATCCTTAACTTTTTGTGAGTAGTGTAGTATCACTTTATATGAATAATAATGTTAATAATAATAAATATAAACATGTTGAGAAATTAACAAACATGCGTCTCGCTTTAAGCATGCTGGGGGGGCTGGGGGGGGGGGGGGGGGGGTGAACAAGCACGAATCTAGCTTATGAACAATGAAATCCATAAATTATTCATGGAAAACAAACAGTTTTTATATATAAGAAACTTTCTTTCTTTTTTTTTTTTTCCTGAGACTTTGTGAAATCCTGCAGTTATTTCTTTCTTATTACAAACAAAAACTGTTCTGACAAACACAACGGTTTAAAACAAAAAATAAAAAAAGTAAAGGAAAGACAAACCTACCTTGGGAACAACAGGATGTTATTAATAAAGTACCGTCAAAGACAAAGGCACAACAGGCGGCCAAGTTATGAAGTTTCCCTTGTGTCTTCTTCACTTGGTACACAAT
>JAGGCT020001948.1:0-25000 GCA_017654935.2 Phymorhynchus buccinoides
GTGTGCGTGCGCATGCATATGTGTGTATGTGCGAGTGGATAAACGTGTGCATATGGTAGTTGTAGTACACAGAGCTTCAAATTGTTATCCTATTTCATGGGTCAAATGACTCCTGATTACAGAAACTGAGGGTCAATTTCTAAAATACTGGACCAGTAATGGTCACTGTAGTACATGGGTCCTATGGCCACTGGCTGCACAAAATGAGGGGTAATTAAAACATAGGGTCATTGCTCTGGGCCCCCTGACAATGTGAAGCTTTTTGGTGTTAAATCCCAGCTAGTGCATTTCAACCGTAGAGTGCCATTGAATCAGACTGAGGGTTGTAGGCTCTTGATGGAAGACAAGAGTGCAGAGAGAGAGAGATGGAGAGAGAGAGATAGAGACAGATGTCCTAGTAGGATTATGATTTTGATATTTGGCAGACAAAAACTCAGCTTCGGCAGCACCAGCTAACCCACAGCATGGCTCGTACAGGCCGTAGCCCCTTCATGTGCAGTAAGTAATAGACATGATGATGACATTGACCATGACAGTAACAATGATGATATTTGACAGACGAAAACTCAGCTTCGTCAGCACCAGCTAACCCACAGCATGGCTCGTACAGGCCGTAGCCCCTTCATGTGCACCAAGTGCGGTCGTCCCATGGCGTCCAAGGCTCGCCTCATCGCCCATCGTCAGCGATGCAAGGGAGGCAACTTCCTCTGGCCGCACAAAATGGCCGCTGTTGGCGGACAGCAAGCCAACGTGCAGGTGAGTCACGCTCTGAGTTTGTTCTCTTTTTTTGTGGTGTCCCATCTTCCGGGCCGTACAGTGGCGCTGTTCCCACGCCGCTCATTTCCAGTCCCAACTTGCAGCCACACCCTGGTTTGCCAGATTGCAGAATCCGAAACCAGCAGTCCAAGCTGTGTTGTTTTTGGCATTGTATTGTGTTGGCGCTTTTTCATTAAAGAAAAAGTGGAGACAGCAGAGGGGCAGTCCTGACCTGGTTTGAACAACCCCCTTTACAGTGGGAGTTGAGGGGGGCTTCTTATCTTCTCTAAAAACCCTCGGTTGTCCTACTGTCTGTAGTTTCTTTGCACTGTTGTCTTATATAACCTTTCTGGTCACATAAATTTATCTCTGTGAAATTCCGACTTCCCTCAACTGGGAGAGTGTATCGCTGTTATTGCAGCACCACTTTTGTTTGTTGGTGGTTTTTTAATTTGTGGTTGAACAGGAGAGGGAGGGTGGTAAATTGTTACCATTCGACCACTCTTTGTTGCCACTGGGTTCTTTAATGTGTGCGAAGTGCGCGAGCACACAGGACCTCCATTTTTGTCATCTCATCAGTGCTATCGTCTGGCTATTTGCTTAGTTATTCTTGTGCCCTGATTTAGTTGGTTTCAAGGTTTACAACTTGCTGGTGCAAATCAATTACTCTTTTACATTTTGAGCAATTAGAAATTAGAAAGATGGAAAGGGGGGGGGGGGGGGCAATCACTTTATTTGTGTGTGTATTTTTCTTTTTCACTAATGCAAAGCTAGCACTGCTTCAAGCCCAGAAGTTCTTAGCAAAAATAAATTTGCCCTGGGTCCTTGCCCATTGAAGAAATAATGAACATCAGAAATATTGCAGTTTGTTGAGGTAAATCACCCGGAGTAGATTATGATAGCATGAATGAGTTTGATTTGAAATTGTGCCCCGACATGCAGATTTGTTTACCTTGTACAGTTGACATTCAAATGATGTTCACAATGACTGTTGTGTTTCCTCATTGCAGGCGGTGAACATGGTGACGGGCCAGCCAATCAACGTGCTGGACCTGTTACCGGGGCAACGCATCAACGTTATGCACCGCGGCTTCGGCAAGGACGCGACCTTGACCTTCATCCCGCTCCAGAACGCAGCTCCCAACATGACCTTCATGGAACAAAGCCCCTCTTTACCCCAAAACAACGCAGCTGGCGATCATGGTAAAACGGGGGACACGAGCAGCGCAGGAAACGCTGTCACCAGTATCAGCGAACAGGAGACGGTGCACAATTTGAGCTCCCAACATTGGCTGGCTCCTGGCGCTGGTCATGGATCTCTAGAGATTCAGCAGTCTTTGCATGCTGTAGCTGCGTGCAGCTCGGAGAATACATTGGGCGAGCACTGTACTGCAGAGGGAAGCAGCCATGCTGTAGCTGTGTGCAGCTCGGAGAATACATTGGGCGAGCACTGTACTGCAGAGGGAAGCAGCCATGCTGTAGCTGTGTGCAGCTCGGAGAATACATTGGGCGAGCACTGTACTGCAGAGGGAAGCAGCCATGCTGTAGCTGTGTGCAGCTCGGAGAATACATTGGGCGAGCACTGTACTGCAGAGGGAAGCAGCCATGCTGTGCTTTCTGAGGGTTCACCCGGTGTGGAGACGACTCTTCCAGCTGTCCGCCTGCTCGATTCCAACTTGACCGTCCCAGAACCCAATTCATGCGGCGGTAATCCAACAAACGACGCAACCGTGGGCCAGATTCAGACCTTGTCCGACTCGCACATGGCGGGCGATTCCTTCCAATCGGAAACTTTGTTACAAGCGGCGTCGCATCACTTGGTGTTCACCGACGGCTTTGGCCAAACGCGGACCTTGCTCCTGTCCCCCGATCTGGTCAAACAGGAAGAGGTGGTCGTCATAGAAACCCCAGGAGGCAGCGGTAGCAGCGCGGGGGCCCCGATCTTGAACCTGTCCAACGTTCAGTTCATCCACACTGCGGACGAGTCCATCTTACCACCAGGGGGGATAGGAGAAGTTGGAACGTTCCAAACTAACGGAGCACAAGACATGACAGTGGAGCCGCCTGCTGCTATCATCAGTGGTGGTGAGGGGATGCTGCTGTTACAGACAGATGCTGAGACGTTGGTGGAGGGGGGAGTAGGGAGAGGGGTGGAGGGTGGAGTAGGGTGGGGGGTGGAGGAGGCATCGGTGTATATGTGCAGTCTGTGCCATCAGCAGTTCCCCAGCATGGAGCAGGCGCAAGAACACGTTCTCCTCACTCACACTGTGGAGGAAACAGCAGTAAAGAGTGAATAAAATAGTCCCCTTTCAGGGCGGGATGGGTTTGCCTGTCGATGAACAGCCAGTCACTCCGTAGGGCTGGCTTAGGCTTAGGGTTGGAAGTGCTGGGCAGTTGTAAGCTTAATGCAGCAGGGAGACCAGTGAAAACTATACATATTCAGTGATCTACGGAGGATCCAATAGTGATAGGACAAACTGTCCTGAGATGAGAGAAACCAATAGGACAATGTCCTGGCTCTTGCAGCAATCAATAGGATAAAGCGTGCCTGTGTTAAAATTGTAATCAGACATTTGTCCTGACAGGGGAGAACCCAATAGGATATTTTCAATTTTAATAGGTCAATGGCCTATGACTGGGACATTGCTGCACATTCATGTCGCTCATTATGGCCATATGACCTGGGAGCACAGAAGGAGATCCTTGCTGAATAGGTCTCAACGGTTTCATAGCTGCCAACTTTTGGAAATTGAAAATCCTCACAAAAAAAGGTGGGGGTCCGTGGGCCGCAGAAGGCCCCCGGTGGGGTGCAGGGGCAAAGCCCTTGGTGGGGGTCAGAAGCTGACGGTTTTGTATAAAACGAAACAGCAAAACTTGATTTGAAGTATGTTTTTTAACCTGCACATTAGCAAATCATATAATAAAAAGGCAAGTGTTTGTCTGTGTGTGTGTCTGAAACACAAAACAGGCCTTATAACGCCGCCGTTTTTCGACCGAATCGCTTAAAATTTGCTATGAGCCCTAACGGGGCGATGGCAATGGCAACCAAGGCGGCCGTGTCATTTGCAAATGCGCGAAACGCGTATCCACCAGCCTCTCGGCGCCCGTATCTCCGGTATTTCTGGACCGATTGCCTTCAATTTGGAAGGTAGATGACCGGGGACAGTGACTATCCGTGTGCCAAACCGGAAGCGAATCGATGTATAAACGCGCGCTACGCGCCGCTTCACCGTTTCACAAATCGTGGCGAAACGAGACCTGACATTGACTCTGCATTTGGAACGTTCATGACCAGGGATAGTGACTATCTTGGTGCAAAATTTCAACAGCATCCGTTCATAAACGCGCGCGATAGGACCCGATTTACATTTGCGCCGACCCAAAAACGGACGTTAAGTTCAATCAACACTTTACCCACACACAGCTCGCTGCTGCGAGCGAGCCATCAACAAGACAGGTGAAGAGCGGAGATTACTTTACTGAGGTACCAACATCGCGCTATTGGCTTCCACCTAATTGCCCTTCAGTATCAGCTTAACGCGTGCGCCTGTGTGTATAGGGTAGGGGGTGGGGAGTAGGGGTGCGGATGGGTGGGGGTGGGGAAGTGGGGGATGGTTGGGGGGGGGGGGGGGCGGTGGGGAGTAGAACGGGATGAGAAAAAAAATAGGAAGGAGAAAAACAAAAGTAATCATATAATATTTCGCAGGACCCAGCAAAACCGGTACTCAGCATTACCGGTACTGGGCGTTACCGGTACTCAGCATTACCAGTACTAGGCGTTGCGCTAGTAATCATAAAGAGAATGACTTTAGAGAAAGAAAAAATAAAAGTTAACTATTCTGTCACAAACTGAGTAGGGAGAGGGGGAAGGAGGGCTCAAGATCCTGTCACAACTTGATGGAGAGAAACACAGAAAGAAGAGAGAGACAGAGACAGAGGCAGAGAGAGAGAAAGAGAGAGAGAAACACAGAAAGAAGAGAGACAGAGGCAGAGAGAGAGAGAAACACAGAAAGAAGAGAGAGAGACAGGCAGAGAGAGATAAAGAGAGAGGGAGAGAGAGAGAGAAACTGAGAGATAGAGACAGAGGCAGAGAGAGAGATCGATATCTTCCTTTTAACCCCTGCCCCCACCTCCTCTCACTTCTCATCCAGTTGTGTGATGAAATCAAACTGTTAACGTTAAAATCAGTAATGAAAATATCGCCACTTACCTCTGCTTTTGTTGTCTTTGTGCTAGCTGCACTAGGAAGCACCGCAGTTATCGTTGGTGTCTTTTTCACGGCTTGAGTTTGCTTTTGGTTGGACACGTGCTTCATCATTTTAGCATGCAGCTCGATGTCTTTTTTGCCACCGTGACTGATGCAGATGTCACTCCGGCAAAACTTGCAAAAGGCAAAGTACTCTCCTTTCTCAGAGTGCGTAATAAAGTCGTAGAGCTCTTTGTATTTGTTTGAAAATTTCACTGTAGCCTTCTCTCGCGGGGCCGATTTATCGGCCGATTTTTCTGACGGTCCAACATGGCTGTGGCTTTCCCGGAAATGGGCTGTGGTATGCTTGCGCAGTGATCTTTTACGGCAAACCGAGACTTCAAGCCTGCGTCTTTTTACCGCATCGGCATGAAAAAAACCTTACTGGATCTAAAATCTATGCTAGAAAATCTCAAAATCGGGAAGATTAGATCGTTTTCCGGATTATCCGGACATGCTTAGGAAATCGGGGCATTCCTGAAAAAATCGGGAGAGTTGGCAGCTATGCGGTTTTGTTTTCCATGAAGTGTTCATGGGTGTTGTAGACAGTGCCTTTATTTTTAAATATTCAAAGGCATGAAACTCTTCTTTTCTGTGAATAAAACACTAGAGGTTTGTTGGATTGGCAAACAATGACAAAGTATACTCAAAAGAATCCAAGGGCCACTTTCATATTTGCATGCTTTTTAAAATTTAAAAGTGGTGCTACAAATACAAACATTTCTGACCAAACTTCATATATATCAAACTGTAAGATAAGCCCCAGGCAATATGTTTTCGTCAAATATTCAGATGTTCTTCGTCCAAACATGCTAACTAACCCCCAAAAGAAACGCAAAATTTCGAGAAAAAAAATGGCCTTATTTTGGATGCACTTTGCTGATAAAGGAGACTGGCATGGCAAAAAATGCATTGCACAGTGACGACATGTTCATAGTGAACACATTTCAGTCAGCTGAACATATCACGGAGTATTCATGGCTGCGCTACTGGGGCTTGTTTCACAATGCCTCCTAGAGACTGACATTGGCTCTGTGAAGGCGTGGCTCTGGGAACATTCACCTTGATCACCTCTGAGTCAGTATGCAAATATTCACAGGGCCGCACCTTCCCAGAGCCAAGCTAGTGCTGTCTTTATTTCAGCCTCTGTCATTTGCTCTTGGAGGCATGGTTAAATAAGCCCCAGTAACGCAGCCATGAATACTCAGTGATATGTTCAGCTCACAGAAATGTGTTCACAATGAACTGTGAAATGCATTTTTTGCTGTGCACATTTATCTTTTTTCAGCTAAGCGAATCCAAACTAAGGCCAGTTTTTCGAGATTTTGCGTTTCTTTTTGAGGTTAGTGTAGCATGTTTAGACAAGAAACATATGGATGCTTGACAAATAATAATGAGGAAAATTTATGTAGCGCCCATCCTACTATGTAGGCTACAGGGCGCTTTACATACAATTGAAATGGAATAAAAACATGTAACAAAAATCCAATAACATGAGCAGACAAAACAATAATGGTCAGACTTCGTTTGGCCGGTAAAAATACACATAACAATCAGCAACAACAACTGCTGTGACTACTACTACTACTACTAAAACATATTGCTTGGGATCTTATCTTACGAGTCGATAGAAATTTGGTCAGAAATGTTTGTATTTGCGACACCAGTTTAAATTTTAAAAAGCATGCCAAATTATTATTAAGAACATTTCTATAGAAAGTGGCCCTTGAATACACATTTAACATTGTGTATTACTATTATTTGGCTGCTTGATGAAATCAATTGTAAACACGACCAAAGTTCAAAGTAATAAATGCATACCTTCATGAGTATGTCTACGCTATTAGCGACAGAAAGAGGGACTGGCACTCAATAATTGAAACATCAACAACAAAGCTGAAAATGAGTGTTGGGGTACTTCTTTCCTTTCTGAACACGATTTCACTAGTTGCAAAGCTAGAAAATAAATAACCGTTTTATGACGTCATTTTAAACAGCACTTTTTGGAAAAATTACTCGCGTCACACCATGACGAGAAAAGTTCTTACAAATTGAATAAAAATCTTTTTGGTACAAATAGAGCAATGTCAGTCTCACAAATCGCATGAGATTCAATTTTGTAAAAAAAAGTTTTATGACGTTGTTATGTAAAAAAGTATTTAGATGTCGTAATATGAGTTATACCTGTCAAAACGTTTTCTTGCCATGCTAAATACAAGTGTCACAGACAAACCCTTTCTTTCAAACGGCATGTTTCCAATGTTTGCAAGGCTTGCTATCTAGAACTTCGAAGAATTAGTTCAATACGCCGTTTCATCTCTCAAGATGCCCTGAAGACTCTAGTATGTGCTTTTGTTCTGTCTCGCCTTGACTACTGTAACTCACTTCTTGCTGGCTGTCCATCAACTCTCATCTCTAAGCTCCAACGGGTCCAGAATAATGCTGCTCGTCTCATTTCTTGCTCCCCTAGGTACGATCATATCACTCCAGTTCTTCGTTCCCTACATTGGCTCCCAGTTCAATCACGTATTGACTACAAAATTCTCCTCGTCTTCAAGTCACTGAATGATCACGCTCCCCTGTATCTCTCTGATCTTCTTCATCTCTATCTCCCAGCTCGCCAACTACGTTCGTCTTATGATTCTCGTCTTCTTTCCCTTCCCTCCATCCGTCTCAAATCTGCTGGCCAACGTTCTTTTTCTTGTCAAGCACCATCTCTTTAGAATTCTCTGCCTTCTCCTCTCCGACACTCAGGCTCCTCATTCAAAACCTCTCTTAAAACCCATCTTTTTCCTGCTGCACCCTAAATATTTGATCAGTTGTCTATCGTTGTGTGCACGTGAGGGAAGATTGAATAAGAGGTTTGTGCTGTGTTTTGTGGTGTGTGTGTGTGAGCATGCATGTGTGCATACATGTGTGCTTGTGTATGTTTTGGTTTTGTGGGTTGTGTATGCACGCATGTGTGTCTGTGTCTGTCTGTCTGCGTGCGTACGTTGTGTGTGAGGGTGTTTGTGTATGTGTGTTGGTGTATGTGGTCAGTCCGTGCGGCTCGGTTGCTGTGGCTTACTGAATGGGGTATGAACGAGTTGGCGTCGATAAATGTGTGTGTGTGTGTGTGCGCGCACGCGCGCGTGTGTTAGAGAGAGAGAGAGTTGACTTGCTTTGTATATGCGTTGTTGCTGGTTGGTGTCATTCTTGAATGCTGTTTTTGTTCTGTTGATGAATAATTGATTGTAAAGCGCTTTGGGCTCATCTGAGGTAAAGCGCTATATAAATGTACTATTATTATTATTATTATATGTCATCTGTTGCGCTTATTACTCACCATACCATCCAAAACAATTATCACCCGCTACCATGGTGGAAGAGAACAATAGGTGTTATAAGGTTAAGTTTTATTAAAATTCAACTGTTTTTGAGTTGTTTGTCTTTCTATGAAATATGACTTGAAATGTTGAACAGACTCGCTTCCAGGTTGGTATTATGGGATTCTGCTTTATGTTGTCGAGTAACAAGGTCACTTTGACCTTGACCTTTGACCTTTAATGTCAATGTGTTTCTTTCCGAAAGTTTTGATCCACTTGTCAGAATTACTTACAACTCTAAGCGGGGATAAATTACCTGGAGTTGTTCTTTTCTCCTTGAATGACTTTTGCCTAGGTGACCTTGACCTTTGACCTTGAAATGTTTCACTCCTTGCTTGGTCATACCTGTCGCATCTTCGCAGTCACATTTTTAAACATTGACTAGTTGGTTTATTGGCTTACACGTAGAGTGGCACAGTGGTAGCACGTTCGCTTCGTGTCAAGTAAACCCGAGTTTGAACCTGGGTACAGGGGATTTTTTCTCTCACTTTGCACTAGGCCTTGCGGTCTGAATGTGGAGTCTTTCGGATGAGACGATAAACCGAGGTCCCGTGTGCTCATGCACATAGCACACGTTAAACCCAGTGTCAACGAAAAAGTTGTCATTTGGTCAAAATTTACCCCCCTCCCTTCCTTCCTCATCAGTCACACAAAAATCGCATGCAAAAAAAATTAATAAAAAAATTGGGTGGCACGCCTCTGGCTGTGACGCTCTCTCCAGGTGGGAGCAACCCGAATTTAACAGAGACGCCTCTGTGACTATAATGTACCCAACTTAACCTAAAATTGTTGTAATCAATCAATGACAATATTTTAATAACATTGACCTTGAAATTTGATCTTGGAAAAATTATGTTAGCTATATCTCTTACATTGTCGTAGTTAAAGATCAAATCTTGTCAAGTTGATTCATCAGGAAATATGGTAGACCTAGGTATAACGTCATGAATATGACGTATGTACGGCGATGATGTACTGGTGACGGTTAGTAACCTTGACCTTGACTTTGGCATGTCATGTTAAATAGGGCGAAGTGTTTCAAATAAACTAAGACATATTCAATGTGACCACATAACTGAGTACTGTAAAGTACCTTGTTTAAGCCCATGTTCATTTAAACGCCCACCCCCAACAGGGGTACTTACCGAAGAAATTACCACCTCCCACTTTGGAGCAACATTTTACACAGGGGTATGTACATTGTAAACGCCCACCCAGCCTGTCAACGCCCACCCAGCCTGTCAACACCTACAAAACATCGCTTCCAAGAGACATTTCTTTCTCGGTTTGTCTAAATTAAAAACTCGCATTCCAGGACTATAACATCAAAAGCCATGACATCATCAATGACATCACACTTCCCTAGTAGTAGACATGGAGCAGGAAGCAAAAGGGTTAACCCTTTCCCCGACAGCCAATTTTCAGTCCAGTTTTGTGTGAAACTTACCTGGGTCAAGAAAAGTTGGTTTTTGGAAACTCATTTTGTCTTGTATTGGATAAGGCATTTTACAATCTAAAAAAATTACAACATAAGGTAATTGGATAACAGATCCTAATGTCATACCCTGTAGTGACATGGGTGGTGAATCAGTGTGGTGCAGAAATGCAATTTTAGCGTTGAAAGGGTTAAAAAAAGAAGAAAAAAGCCTGGCCCTTTACCTCTCGTAGGCCAAATGAGAGGGTCGGCATTTTCATCTTGTTTCTAAAAGCTTCCTTCACTGTCCTTCAGTCACACACAGAACGCACGCACCCACATCCCCCCAACACACACAGTCGCATGCGCACGCACTCGTGCACACATTCACGCCCACGCATAGGTGCGTGCATACACACACACTTTCTCTATTTTATTTATTTCTCTCTATTGCTCGGACACTCTCACACATACTATGCACACACATTCACTCTTGCGCATACACACGCGTGTACACACACATGGACACATGCGCGCGCACACACATACGCTACATTTTTTGTTTTGCCATGCTCTTTGTATATATCTCACCTCAAGCATGCTAAACTTTGCGCCATTCTTTTCTCCTGTTCATATATGGGCCAGGTGGCATTGAAAAACTGAATAAACCATTATTGTTAGTGTCGCACACAAACATACACACAAGTTCAACGACACATTTACTTTCTCTCTTTTTTTCTTCTCTCTTGCGAATGATATGTCATTATAACCCCTTCTCCCAGCCTCCCTATGATACAGGCAGAAGGCCTATTATATTGTTTGAGTTGAATTGTTTGAATTGAATCTCTTTCTGTGTCTCTGTCTCTCTCTTTCTGTATCTCTTTCTGCCTCTGTGTCTCTCCCCATACTTTGATCTGTTACACTTACTTATTTAAGGTTAATGTTGTGTGTGCAAAATACTTAACTCATTATAGAGACAGATGGATAGATAGATACATAGGTAGACAGACATAGAGAGAGAGAGAACTTAAATTTGAACTTGAAATGTTTAGTGAGGATGAACTGAATAAGCATAACAACAGTTCTTTTCATCAGGTCCTCAAACAAATAAAATAATAAACAAGCAAAATAGAGAAATGAAGACATACAAACAGCAATATTATAACATCATCATTAAACACCACAGCAAAGGAACGACGAAATTGTAACACCAATAATAATGAGAGAGAGAGAGAGAGAGAGAGAGAGAAATACAGAAACAGACATTCATACAGAAACAGAGAGAGACAGGGGAAATGAGAGAGTCTGAGAGAAAGAGCCAGATACAGAAACAGACATTCATACAGAAACGGAGAGAGACAGAAGGGACAGGGGAAATGAGAGAGAGAGAGAGAGAAAGAGATAGATACAGAAACAGACATTCATACAGAAACGGAGAGAGACAGAAGGGACAGGGGAAATGAGAGAGAGAGAAGAAGAGAAGAAAAAAGAGAGAGAAAGAGATAGATACAGAAACAGAGACAGAGGGGACAGGGGAAATGAGAGAGTGTGTGTGAGAGAGAGAGAGAGAGAGAGAGAGAGAATACAAATACAAACTTTTCTAATCAGGGAAATTGGATAAGCTGAGACAGCTTTTTTACACCATGCCCTCAGGCAAAACATGAGAGAGAGAGTTGGACACAGAGAGCGAGAGAGAGAGTCAGAGACAGAGAGAAAGAGATAGATACAGAAACAGACATTCATACAGAAACAGAGAGAGACAGAAGGGATGGGAAATGAGAGAAAGAGATAGATACAGAAACAGACAGTCATACAGAAACAAAGATAGAGGGGACAGGGGAAATGAGAGAGAGAAAGAGAGAGAGAGAGACATACAGAGAAGGAGAGAGAGATATATATATATGTCCTTAAAAATTGCTGTAAAAAATGGCAAAATCTATTCCTTCTGTTGCTAATAGCTCAAACACACAACAGAAGGAAACCAAGAGCCGCGGAACTACTCATTGGTAGAACGTCATGGCAAGCGTCACTCACGTCACAAGCCTGTTTTCGTAGGGTAAATTTCTTTGCCTGCAGCTTTCTGAATTACGTCATGTTGTAAAATACGTCATGAACGGGTTCTGATTGACCCAGACTAAAAGTTCAGAGCATCATTGATTTACAATTTGTGATAGTTATTTCATAAAATAATAAAACAGAAAATACCGTCACTCATGTCACAGCGTTACACCGTGAACAGAATTGACCTGTGCTGGGAATACAATGATCCAAAATGTTTCCTATCTGTCCAAAACAGAAGTATTTCACTTGGAGTATTTCTCTGTGTTTGAATTTTTTAAAAGTGTTTTCTTTCAAAGCCTGGGATTTACTTTGGAAACCGTCATCAAAGCGTTACACGGCGTACAAGGCAGATAAGGCATTTTTTGACAGTTGATAGCACGAAGCTTTGATAACTGAGATTTATTTTCTTTATTGTATCTATTTTCTTAAAGTATTAATTTTCTCATTTAGAAGTAACAAACCAAAGATGTATTCAAATTTAGAAGTGCCAAGTCCTTTTTCGTAAGTGCCAAAGCCAGTCCCGCGTTTTTACACCATTTTATGGCTATTTTTACCTGTTTTCCGGCTTTTATAGCATGTTAATCCATTACGATCGCATTAACATTGTTTGTCAAGCTTCCTTGGCCATTTATCTTTCATTTTCACAAAATTACAGTTTATCGTTGCAATCGGGATATTAATTATCGGTCTTGAAAGAGGATAACCCTCTGTTGTCATCAATACTAAAGACGCATACTCATAACTGTGTGTGCATTTTTTTTTTCTCTTGATAATTTCATCACAGTGAAGCATGTTTTCTTCTGCAGTGTTAAACACTGATCAGAAAGGAAAAAAAATATAAAGAAAGAAAAGCATAATCAAAATATTGTATCATAATTTCTATTCATTCTCCAAAAACAAGCAGGTGAATCTCAAGTTTATTTCCCCAGTAATCACAGTAAGCAAGTTTATCATGACCCAAAGCATTCCTTACATTAGCATGGAGTCTATACATTTTCATAACACTACTGTTGAACCCAAACCACTGTACATGGGGGGAAGGAGATAAAAGGCCAAAGCATTCCTTACATTAGCATGGAGTCTATACATTTTCATAACACTACTGTTGAACCCAAACCACTGTACATGGGGGGAAGGAGATAAAAAGGCCAAAGCATTCCTTACATTAGCATGGAGTCTATGTTCCTAACACTACAGTTGAACCCAAACCACTGTACATGGGGGGAAGGAGATAAAAAGGCCAAAGCATTCCTTACATTAGCATGGAGTCTATGTTCCTAACACTACTGTTGAACCCAAACCACTGTACATGGGGGGAAGGAGATAAAAAGGCCAAAGCATTCCTTACATTAGCATGGAGTCTATGTTCCTAACACTACTGTTGAACCCAAACCACTGTACATGGGGGGAAGGAGATAAAAAGGCCAAAGCATTCCTTACATTAGCATGGAGTCTATGTTCCTAACACTACTGTTGAACCCAAACCACTGTACATGGGGGGAAGGAGATAAAAAGGCCAAAAATGACACTATGGCGATATTATTATTAAAAAAGGAAGGAAGAAGAGGCCAAGGATGGGAGACTTGTAAGGATACAATTGTTGTATATGACATGCCGGGGTAAAACCTTTGGCTGGAGATGAATGTTGCACCACCAGTTGGGGCCTTTTTCTTTTACATGTATATTGGTTGTCCATTTCCAAAATATTGGCCATTGCTTGACTTGTTATAAATTATTATCATTAGATATGAGAATCTGCATTTGAAAAATTGAGTCTACCAAATCACTTCTGTGATGCAGAAAGATAACTTTTAAAGCATCTTCAAGAATGTTGTGTCATAAAAATGATGCAGTAAATCAGTGTTTAACTAACTATATCTTTATGAAGAATTAAAAAAAGGTTATCCATAAATTCAAGCTGGGGTGGATTAAATCTTGTTAAAAAAAATAATGATTGTTTATTTAGGCACAGTACACTTTTCACTCACAGACTAGCCACTGACATTCCACGTATTCATACGCATATCCTGAAAATTGGTGCACAATAGAAAAAAAAGCATAAGCATAGATACATAAGAAAAACAGCCTATGTTACAGGCAGTTGAGTAAAAGCTTAATGAGATACACTGTACTCAGAATGAGAAAGCTACAGGCAAAAATGAGGAATCGGAAGAACAAAATAAATCGCACAAATCTTGTACACACAGGAGCAGCACACAATAATAATAATTTTTAAAAAAACATCGAAAAGTCATGATAAAATGATAAATAACCATAAAAACATGATGGGTATGGTTGACATTTTTTTTAATTGGTCCTTTTCTTTCTTCTATTTTTAGGATTCATCTCTTATTACTATTTTCTTCTTCTTTGTTTTTGTAGATAAAAAGGATAGGGAAGGGATGGCCTGGTTTGAATGGTGTACAGCATGGTAACGATTCCATTGCTTGAATTTGAAAACACTGATTTAACTCCAGTTTACCCAGGGATCTTCTGGAAAATTCATTCAAACCACACTGCTTGACAGGTTGCTTTTGCATGCATTCCGAGTTACCAGGAAAAGTCTTTACTGGTTTAAACAGTGGTTTTGGAACAAGTAGCCATGACAGTAACTACAGCTAGACAAACGGTTGAACATTTTTACCGAGTGATACTACCCGAAAAAGGCTTCCCTCATACTGGAAAACTAATAGCTAAAGTGAGTTATATTGGAAGAGAAAAGAACAAATAATACAGAGGATCAAGTTCTCACTCACTGGAGACCAGAATGAAGCTCTTTTTTTATGAATACACAGTGACACACACATAAAATACACACTCGCACAGCACCCTACTGAAAACCCCCCACATTTAAACCCAACTACCGGTACAGCCAGTGTGACACACAGTCACCGAAGGGTCCCTGGACTCCTGTGTACACAATGCAGCGGCAGACTGGCTGATGACCTTCAGTGGGGAGATAAGGAAGGAATGGGTACAATTGCAGTCTTTCACAAAAAAGCCACCAGGTCAAAAGTGTGAATGGTTTCCCTACAGGCTTTCACATGACGATTCTGACTTAGCAGGAGGCCTCCTTTCCTCAGGCGCCGTAGACGCTCTCATCACTGTAGGCGATGTACAGGAAAAAGTCCTCCTCATGGTGCTCCTGTACACACACAATGCATACTTGTCATAACGACACATATATGCAGACATGCATGCACACACACACACGCTCAATAAACATGTCGTTTAATAGACACTGATTTTTGAAGGAGGGTAAAAGATCCTTGGAAGCAGCTTCTTGCGTGACCAGTTTCGAGCATAGCTCTTGGTCAGACTATGCTGGAAACTGGTCAGGCAACAAGCTACCTCTAAGGATCCATTTACCCTCCTTCAAAGGTCAGTGTCCATCAATAGAATCCAGCAGTCAGGCAACAAGCTACCTCTAAGGATCCTTTACCCTCCTTCAAAGGTCAGTGTCCATCAATAGGATCCAGCAGTCAGGCAACAAGCTACCTCTAAGGATCCCTTACCCTCCTTCAAAGGTCAGTGTCCACCATTATAGGATCCAGCAGTCAGGCAACACAACAAGCTACCTCTAAGGATTCTTTACCCTCCTTCAAAGGTCAGTGTCCATCAATAGAATCCAGCAGTCAGGCAACAAGCTACCTCTAAGGATCCTTTACCCTCCTTCAAAGGTCAGTGTCCATCAATAGGATCCAGCAGTCAGGCAACAAGCTACCTCTAAGGATCCCTTACCCTCCTTCAAAGGTCAGTGTCCATCAATAGAATCCAGCAGTCAGGCAACAAGCTACCTCTAAGGATTCTTTACCCTCCTTCAAAGGTCAGTGTCCATCAATAGAATCCAGCAGTCAGGCAACAAGCTACCTCTAAGGATCCCTTACCCTCCTTCAAAGGTCAGTGTCCATCAATAGAATCCAGTCTACCTCTCCAGCAGTCAGGCAACACGCTACCTCTAAGGATCCCTTACCCTCCTTCAAAGGTCAGTGTCCATCAATAGGATCCAGCAGTCAGGCAACAAGCTACCTCTAAGGATCCTTTACCCTCCTTCAAAGGTCAGTGTCCATCAATAGGATCCAGCAGTCAGGCAACAAGCTACCTCTAAGGATCCTTTACCCTCCTTCAAAGGTCAATGTCCATCAATAGGATCCAGCAGTCACTACTTGGTTTCTTCATTTAATATACATTTTCTGGTTGTTGTTTTTCTTTTTCACATCTACAGAGAACATACTCATAGTCATACTGATTGTTTTATTACCCGGCCAGAGTCTGACAGGTTTTGTTTCGGGGCTGTGTTTTTTTTTAATCGATTATCTTAAAAACTACTGGACAGATTTTTATCAATTTTTCTTCTTCTTTTCACCTGCACATATACAGAGAAAGTATACAGCATGAAAAACTGCAAAAGAGGGAGAGGTACGAGGAGGAGAGAGAGAGAGAGAGAGAGAGAGAGAGAGAGAGACAGAGAGAGTAAGAAACCAACACTGAGACAGAGATAAAGCGACAGCCTTTGGCTATCTTGTATTTTAGTCACCCCACCCCCCTCCCCTCAAATTTTCACATGAAAATGTTCACAGATAAATAACATTCTGCCTTTTTATTGAAAGGCAAAGGGTTCACTTAGGATGAACCTAGGATTATTTTCATAAAACTGAAAGAGGTAGACTTTGAGACTGAGGGTCATTACTCATTAACATGAGGGGGTGACTAAAGTCCGTGAGTAAAGTACAGACTGTCCATCCTTCCAACAGTGCACAATCAGCTGACCTGGTAGAGGGTCATTAACATGAGGGGGTGACTAAACACAGTACAGACTGTCTGGACAGCCTTCCAACAGTGCACAATCAGCTGACCTGGTAGAGGGTCATTAACATGAGGGGGTGACTAAACACAGTACAGACTGTCTGGACAGCCATCCAACAGTGCACAATCAGCTGACCTGGTAGAGGGTCATTAACATGAGGGGGTGACTAAACACAGTACAGACTGTCTGGACAGCCTTCCAACAGTGCACAATCAGCTGACCTGGTAGAGGGCGCCCATGGTGGCGGAGGTCGGGGGGATGACGTTATTGACGAAGAAGAAGAGGGCATCCTCGGGGCGCAGGTGGATGCGCTTTCTGATGAGGAAGTAGAACTGGCCCACCGTCAGGTCCGACGGCACCAGGTACTTCTTCTTATCCAGGTCACCCACCCGTGCCTTGGGCGCCTTCTCCACGATCACCTGTGGGGAGAAACAGGGCAACATTTAACCCTTTGTACTCTAACTAATTGACCGTGAGGTCCGACGGCACCAGGTACTTCTTCTTGTCCAGGTCACCCACCCGTGCCTTGGGCGCCTTCTCCACGATCACCTGTGGGGAGAAACGGCAACATTTAACCTTTTGTACCCTAGCTAATTGACCGTCAAGTCCGACGGCACCAGGTACTTCTTCTTGTCCAGGTCACCCACCCATGCCTTGGGCACCTTCTCCACGATCACCTTCTTCTTCTTCCTATTACTGGACTGGGCCTCATGGCGTTTAAAGTCCAACTTGGTACGCGACTGACATGCGGCGTGTGCTCTCAATGTCTAATTTTAAAAACTTGAATAATAATTTGGGATTGATCCCTAAAACTTGAGGTTAAAACTATATACACTGGTCCACTGGGAGATCAGCAGACGGAGGCCTGGTGGCTGATGTAAATGCCACCTAGGCTGGCCCTGAATGCATCGGGACGGATGGTTTCAGACAGGCTTGTGGGGAGCATGTTCCACTCTCTGAGCGTTAGTGGGAAGAAAGAGTGGTCGAGGACTGGGTGGGCTGTCCTTTCTTGATAAAATCTCTGGGCTCCTCTCGTTCTGGGGTCACTGGAGTGCAGATCTATACTGGCTTGCGTTCAAATCAACCAGGCTGTTGTTAATTTTGTGCAGTAGGCACAGGCGGTTGATCTTCCTCCGTGTTTCAAGACTGTCCCACTGAAGCTCCCCTAGCATTCTGTCAACACAGCCAGGTGTCTTGTCTCTGTAGTTGTTGAAGGAGAACCTGACTACCCTGCGCTGTACCATTTCTAAAGTAAAGACTTTTTTCACCTGTAGGGAGAAACAGGGCAACATTTAACCCTTTGTACCCTGGCCTAGCTAATTGACTGTTCTTACTTGAGATGGGATGATTTGAAGGGTACAGGAGATATGAGTGTGAGTCGGTTGGCTTGTACAGTCGAACCCGTTTATAAGGGACCCGCTTATAAGAAAGCAATCTTTTTTCCCCGGCCAAACTCCTTCTTTCTTATGTATTATCAAAACTCGGATATAAGAAAACCGCTTACAAGAAAACCCGGTTATAAGGAAGCAAATTCGTTTTCCCATCCGCGATGTAAAGTCGGATATAAGAAAATGATTTCATACAAGGGAGTTGGTTTGCAGTTCTTTTTCTTATAAGCGGTTTGATTTTCTTATAAGCCATTTTTTTTAAAATTAGGGCATGAACTGAAAGGATGTTCCAAAAAGTGCAGTGTTCCAACAAGACAAACAAAAGAGGAAAATTTACGTCAGAGCAGCTACGTCACTGACACTCTAACCTTAATATAGAAAGATACAGCCAAATCTGCTTATAAGAAACTCGCTTATATAAGTTATAAGAAAACTTATAATGAAGCAAAAAAAATTCCCTGCCAAACTTCTTTTCTTATTTATGATCAAAACTCAGATATAAGAAACTCGTTTATAAGAAAACTCGATTATTCAGCAAGCAAATTACTCTCCCATCTGCAATGGAAACTTGGACATAAGAAAAGTATGTCATACAAGTGAGTTGGTTTGCAGTTGTTGTTTTTATAAGCGAGCTCTATTTTCTTATAAGCGAATTACCATTAAAAACATTTTCTTAAAGACCCACCAGATCACGTGTCAAAATCACGGGTTCCACATATTTTCCCTCTTATAGCTGGTATGAAATCTTGTTTTGACCAGGTTTGACCCATACAAATGCCCCCAAATTGAAAACGAAATCATTTTAAAGAGCAGCCTCAATTTGAAGTAGGGGGAATTTGTATGTGGGTCACAGCTACCCAGAAAAAACAACGGTCCCATCTTCTGGGCCGTACAGTGGCGTTGCTCCCAATCCCATGCCGCTCGTTCCGAATCCAAATTCGCAGCTACACCCCGGTTTGTTCAAGTCGCAGAATCCAAGACCAGCAGTCCAAGGGGAGCGAATCTATGTTAGGCCATCAGGAGGCAACCAACCGAGGAGACACTGCACTTCTGCTGAGTCACTTCGGTGGAGTTCAGTGGAGCCTGTTCAGGACACCACCTACTAAGCCCCCTACTGACGACACTATTAATCTTAGTCGCGGAGCCAGCATGAGTGAGGTCCTCCTCCGAGGGCGCCACCACGACCGTCCACCGACAGCTCCCCAGAACACACTGATCCCCATGACTTTGACCCGAACGCACCAAGGCACAGACTGGATTGGAAACTGAAACTGAGGTCACCATGAGAGCAGGGCATGCAAAGCCACAGAATTTGAGACATTTTTTAATTTTATGATTGATGGAAAATGAGGCCGATGATAACGATGATGATGATGCTATGGAGTTCCGTATTGGTCTGAGACTGCATGGCAGGGCTGTATTCTATGCTTCCTTTCATAATGATATCCCGGCGTTAACCAGGCCCGAGAACTACAGACACCTGCAGTGTTGGTCTTTTAAATTAGAGCAACACTCTCAGAATCGCATCCGTTAAGCGGATGAAACTCGACTGTGTGGCTTCAGTCTTCCCATTGAGCCCATAGCCACTCACTCAGGGTAGGAGTTGGTCCAGGACCGAAAAAACCCTCGCCTCTGATGGAACTCGAACCCAAGACCTCCCAGCCAGTAGTCCGCGACGCTAACCACTACACCATGGCGGCTGGTAAAACAAGAGACTTAATCATGTTGGGTCAGTGTGTCTTTAAAAGTGAGTTGGACCTGAACTGAAAGGATGTTCGAGAAAACTGAAGTCATTCCCAAAAGGGAAAGTTTACCTCATACCAGTTGCGTTACAGACAGTCTAAACAGTACAGGCACCTGATTGCAAGACTAATTGAGTTGTTTTTGTTCCTTTATTCCATACTCTCCTTCAGTATTCTGTGCAACATAAATGTTGAGCAGAAGAAAAAAATAAAATATGAGTGCCTGTACTTTTGTGTTGGTAGTAGAGAGACTGTCCAGCCTTTTATTTTCAGCAGCAATGGCAGAGAGGAAAAGGCAATCCATTTCTTTAAGAAGATAAATACAAATAACTGAATATGTGGATGTAAATCCACATAAACAAAAGCAAACGATTGATAAAAAGCTGCATGGGTGAACAGTAAATGGTAGTAGTTCAGTACAAGATAGGTGAAGGGGTACGTATTTGATAACAGTAAAAATGAACAAAAGCTTGTTAGTTTGAGTGGTTGTAGGCACCTTTAAATCTTCTTAGAAGATGATTTTGATTTAAGATGTAAGAAATGCATCAAATTAGGAAAAAAGATTTTCTCTTCGTTTTGTTTCTGTCCTTTTCTTTTCTTTTTTCTCTTTTCCCTTTCCCCCATTCAATTTGGTTATCAGAAAAAAAAGTTCAAAATGTTATGTCTGAGTTTCGGATAAGAAAACTTGGATATGGTAATAAGCAAAAAAACCATGATCTCCCTTCGATTTTCTTATATCCGAGTTTTGCTGTAGTTTGATTTTATGATGTAAAACATGAGTCATAGGTCGCACATTTCTTTATTGTCCATTGGCATTGTACAAACGCAAATACAAAATTGTCCTCCACTGTGTAAAATGAGTTACACATCCAAATTAGAATATTGATTAAAAACAAGAAACAGAAATTTACATTTAACCCTTTCGCCGCCAGCCATTTTTTCAGCAAAAAAATACCATTAAACTTAATTGGGTGAGAAATAAATCTACAATATTTGGTAATTCCTCAGCGACATGTATATCATTAGGCCTATCCTTGCCTCCCAAAATGAAGAAAATTAGGGTCTCCAGATAACAGGCCTTGATTTCATGCCTTTTAGTGTCTGGGGTGTTAAACCATTGTGGTGCATAAATGCAACATTGGCAGTGAAAGGGTTAAACAAATATGTTACTCCTACTACACCACACCCATTCATTCATCTGCTCTCTGCTATCTTGCTCGCTCATCATGCAACTCACACCACGTCTGCCTTCATTTTTGTTTTTAATTTTCTGCTATGTTCTTTCTTTTTTTCCTCCTTTGCTTTGCATGTTTTCCTTTTATTCATGCACCAAATTAGGTAAAAGCATTTTCTCTGTTTTACGTTTCTGTTTGTCTTTTATTTTATTTTTTCTCCTTTTCTCTTTTATTTTTCCCCTTTTCCCATTCAAATCGGTTATAAGAAAATAAATTCAAAAGGTTTTCTTATATCCGATTATCGGATATAAGAAAACCCGGATATAACAATAAGAAAACAAAAAATTATCTCCCTTCGATATCCTTATAACTGGGTTCCACTGTAGTGGACAGTGGTGGTGAGAGTATCAGTCAGGTAGGATGGAAATGTTGATACATGTCTAGAAATGTGACAGAAGATGGGGATATGTCGTAGGTGAACTGGAGTGACGGGTGAAAGTTGCTCAGGTGGTGGATGAACTGGAGAAAGCGGGCTTTGGAACAAGTGGCAACTCCCAGGCAGTCGTCAATGAAGCGCTTGAAAAGTGCTGGCAGCGGGCCTGGACACTGTCTGACCGCCTGTTTGATATTATTATATCTTTTGTGTGCATGAGGAAAACTAAAACTATATATATAAATTAGTACACTGGTCCACTGGGAGATCAGCAGACAGAGACCTGGTGGCTGATGTAAATGCCACCTAGGCCGGGCCTGAATGCATCGGGACCCCCCCGCCCCTTCAAGTGGTCGGTCCTGTGAGAGCCAGCTTCTTGGGCTCGTGGACGAACTCACCGACGACTTGGAGAAGGGGAAACAAACTGACGCACTAGTCATGGACTTCTACAAGGCCTTCGATATCATAAGGTGTCCCATTCCCTACTGGCCCCCAAGCTGAGCCACTATGGCATCACAGGGCAGGTCAACAGATGGATTCAGAACTTCCTGGCAGACCGCGGACAGGCTGTTGTTGTTGAAGGAGCTAGGTCCGAATTTGTACCAGTTGAGTCAGGGGTCCTGCAAGGGTCCGTCCTTGGACCCTCATTGTTTCTCCTGTATATCAACGGCCTACCGCAAGGCTCATAGCAATAACACGTCTGTTTGCTGATGACACTATGTGCCACAAAACAGTCACCACTCCCACTGACCAACAGGATCTCCAGCATGACCTTGACAAGGTCAGGTCAGGTCAGGTATTTGGACGACCAGGCCTTGCAGCCTCTCAATGCATCCTTCCTTTTGGTTAGAGTTTGGCAATTGCTGTGGCGGTTTTTAGCATCCATATTGATGCACTAATCATGGATGTACTTTAACAGGGCAATTTTTGGATCACTGTCTAGGAGGTTTTTGAATTTGTTAGTATCTGAGGCCAGTTTAGTATGTGCAGGGAGGTTGTTCCAATATTGGGTGACTCTGTTAGAAAAAAAGTTTTTTCTAATGTTAGTTCTGCTGTACCTGGTTAGGATCTTAAGTTCACTATTACGGGTTCTTATTTCGTTAGACAAGTGAAACAAGCCTTTGTTAGTATTGTCAGTGCCTTGAAGAATCTTGTAAACATTTATCAAATCTCCCCTTAGTCTTCTGTATTTTAAAGATGGCAAGTCTAATTTACTTAGCCTGTCCTCATAATCCAAATTTTTCATGGATTTTATCAGTTTGGTTGCTCTCCTCTGTACCTTCTCAATTGCACTGGACTGTCGTTTAAGAAAGGGATTCCAAATTATATTGCCATACTCAAGATGAGGCCGTATTAAACATTTGTAAAGATTTATGAACACCTCTTTATTTAAGTTTTAAAACTCCTTCTGATCAAGCCCAGCATCCTACTGGCTTTATTTATCGCTGTTGTGATGTGCTTATCAAATTTGAGTTTTGAATCAAATATAACCCCTAGGTCCTTCTCCTCTGTACAACTACAAGTATCTAAAACATGCTTAAATGAGCCATGAGTAATTTCATATCCTTTACTTGGATTATTGTACCCCGCGTGCATAACCTTGCATTTTCCTGCGTTAAAATATAAATTCCACTTCTCTGACCATTCTATGAGTCTGTTAATATCGTTTTGCAGTACATCTGAATTTTGGGAACGATTATACACTTTAGTATCATCTGCAAATATCTTGCATGCACTTTGTATCACATCACATCACATATCACATAAGGCTATAGGCTATAAGCCTTTTGCCCTCATTAGTGGTAATTTTTTTTCATCAAATATCAATTGTTTTTTAAATATTTGATTTGCCCGTGGATTTATTTTGGCTTGAGTGTATACTAACACTTAGCTTTATTTTTCATATACATCCAAATTGGTAGAAAAAGTATATTTTAATAATTCTTTGTCAATACGATTTTTAAATGCATTTACTGAAGGTGCATTGATTGACGGTATCAAATGATAAATTGTTCCATAAATTTGTTATTCTATTACTAGTACTACTAGTAATAGAATAACAAATTTGCTGCTAGTATTAGTAAAGAACGAATGAAACTGTCTGGTGTTGGTTAGTGTTTTGGTTAGTTTAAAATTGTGTCCCCGAGTAGTATTATGACTAGATAAGTGGAAAAGAGGTGCAGTAGTTGAGGAATCATACAAACCATGCAAAATTTTATAAACCACTATCATGTCTCCTCGCACCCTTCTATATTCCAAGCTTGGTAGATTTAGCCATTTTAGGCGTTCTTCATAATTAAGGTCATGGGTACCAATTATACATCTTGTATCATGTATGTCTTCTGGGAGATCATTTATAAAAACTGTAAAAAGTACTGGGCCCTGGATGCTACCCTGGGGAATACCACTTAAAACATCAGTGCTAGAAGACTGTTTTGTTCCCACCCGCACTCTTTGAGATCTTCCCTTCAGAAAGTTTTTAACCCACGTTAATATGTTTCCTGTTATCCCGTAAGCTTCCACTTTAAGAAGTAGCCTTTCGTGACAAGCTTGCAGACTGGGAGTTACCAGCGCACGAAATGGTTTGCGCTCGAAACGACCAGACCCCTATGTTAGTCCTAACCTAACCTAAGATTAGTAACTAAGAACTTTGTGGCCACGCACAGCAAAGAAGGGAACTTACTTTTTTTCCTCCAGTTTTTCATGTAAACTAAAGTGCGGTGCTGCTGTGTCAGGAGAATAGCGAAGATTTATTGGTCCGATTTATTTATTATTATTACTTTATAATATTAGTTTGTTTCGATACGTCACAAGCCCAGCATCAACCGTTTGCGGTTTGGAGAACACATTAATAATTTCAAAATTTAAAGAAATCCAAAATTATTCTTACTGGCACACGGTCAGGATATTTCTTTCGGATCTTCTCTCCCTCCGCTCGTCTTTTCTCAAACGGATGCTCTTCTTTGTACTGCCACTTCATGGTGAACACAAGTTTTCGCACAAGACAGACAATGAACAAACACACAGTTGTCAGCTGTTGGTTGTTTCTGTAGGAAATATGGCGTCGGACACTTTGCTGATGTAAACAGAAAGATCCTTTCACATGTAAAAAATAGTTCCCGAAAAAGTTACTGTTGGTAGATTTCGAAAATGTCCTAATACCATCAACAGCAACGTAAAATAAAATGAATTTAATTGTGAAATAAGATGCACATGAATGAATACTTTTAGTAGAATAACATGCAATTTGCGACAGTTCTTCTTATGACGTCACTTATTTTTATCACATGAGACGTAATAGTATGTTTCTATTTTTAAGCATTCACGCATGGTTTGGTGGTATCCACAGTTGAGTTGGAAAGGTGAATGGAGAAACAGTATCACTTATCAGGAGGTTCTTCTTCTTCTTCATCTTCATCTTGCCGCCCAGCTTCATCATTTTGAAGATTTTGGCGACTAAAATGAGGGTTCTGCGAAGAAAATAAAAGTACTGGCAGTCAGGTGTTGGAGACGACTTGCATGGAATGTATTGCATTCCAAACGTCAAACAATTATTTGCTCGATTTTTAGTGGTAAAATGAGGCACTTTCCTCATTCTGTGCACACAATTCAT
>JAGGCT020000194.1:0-19992 GCA_017654935.2 Phymorhynchus buccinoides
CCGCCAAACCGAACTCAGCCCCCCACACACCCTCAATCCCGAACCTCCGCATAGTCTGATCGAGTAGACTCTCCACAGTGATAGAAGAACACAGCCCCCTAATCCCGTACCTAATATCCGAAGAACGGGACAACGCAGCGTCCCTCGTCTCCCCCGCAACAGATACGGGGGCGGGGGGGGGGGGGCGGAGGTGGGGCTGGGGACATCTTGACAAGTTCGGTTAACAAAGTGTATTGAAAGGGTTCTCTTCAGTATTCAAAAAAGCATAGTCGGAAAGCCCATGAAGCACATTAATCAATATTTCCCCCCATATAACGATTTGTTGACACAAAATATGTGGGTGACAGGCCACCTTAATATGTAATAACCAACTGAAGGAAGGGGTCTGATTGAACATCCAACTGCTTGTAATTGTGAACAGACAACAGGCTATCGTGGAGATGCATCATCCTCCTACACCTTTTCTCAAATCCAATACATGATTGTGGTGTTTTCGTTTTGCTTTATGTCTGTATGGACCTAAGTGTGATATACGCAACCTGCCATGTTGACTCGTTCTGGTACACCAACATTGTCGCTGTAGAAGGTTTATAGGAAGGAGCATCACCCCTTAAAAACGTTAGCGTCCAAAAAATGGGACGGGGGCCATAAATGGGTTTTGAAGGAACATTCTAGATGAACACCATTACCAAAGCACATTAGATGGACCAATCAGCTAGACTGTATTGTTTTTTTTCTGTTGACTTAAACGTTTTTTAAGCCTTAAGTTAAAGTATGAAAACCATGTGTATTAAGAATAAGCTTCGTACCATCATGATGATAGTTGTTTTAAGGCATGCTACCAATCACAAGCTTGTTACGTATTATATGGTTGCGCGATTATTAGTTCCATAAAAGATTCAGTCAGAATAAGGTATATGCGTATATTGGATCAGGTGTGTTACAGTGCATATGATGTAATGAATATTAGTATCTATATGAATGTTCCGTATGCGTGGTGTATGCCGGTGTGCAATGGCGGGCGTATGTGTGTGTATGTGTGTGCATGCGACGACCGTGTGTTCGTGGTGTGTGTTATCTGTGTGTATGTGAGTGTGTGTGTGTGGTTGTGTGGTGTGCTTCCGCCCCGCGCCTGCCGTAGGTTTATATTGTGTGTGGTGGTGCCGAGGCGCGCGGCGTGCGTGGTTTGCGTGTTGCCGCGCGGCCGTTTATGTGTGTGTTGTGTGTGTTGTGTGTTTGGTCTGTCTGTGCGTGCAGCTGTTTAGCTGTTCAAGACACGACAGCATCATCTCAATCGCCGCATTCGTCACTATGTTCGTCTTCCTGTTCATCGTCTCCCTGGTCATCTTCCCGTCTTCAGGTTTTTTTAAAGATCTAGCTCTGTGTGTTAGAGTGCGTGCGAGCAAGTGGGCTGCTTGAGCCAGCGCGCGCGGTGTGTAAGTTGTGTGGTGTGACCGCGCGTGCGTGCGTGCTCGTATGTTGTGTGTTGTGTGTGTGTGTGTGTGTGTGGTGTGTGTGTGTGTAATGCTTGTGTGAGTGTGCGCTTACGGGGAACATGTAGAGCGTTTCGTTAGTGTGTGTGTGTGCGGCTAGTGTGCGTTTGGGAGGCGATTGCAGCCACTACCGACCTCTTTTTTTCCCTGAACTCCTGTCCTTTCGTTCACCATTTTTCTTCTCTTGGTTGCTTGCCTTTAAGAAAATAGACCATGCTGAGAGATTAAAAAAAAAATTCTTGCGTTGCTTTGATTGTCTTATTCTTCGTACCAGCCCCATATGGCCTAATGGGCAAGGGGTACGTATGTGTTCACGGTTTTTCATGGCTTCACTTGTCTCCCCGCGTCGACGCAGTTCCCCCCCCCCCCCCGCTTGTTTCGGAGGGAGCTCAAGGTTGAGAAATTTTGAAGATTACTTTTTGGAAAAAAAGGCAGGAGGGAATGGGCCAATAAGTCAGAAAAGATTAGTTAGTGATTAGAAAGGCATAGGGAAAAAAGGCAGAGTCTAAAGAGTAGTAGCAGATTATTAGAGGAAGTCATGAGCACAGATCTTCCGACAGGTGTGGGACTATTTTTACGACCTCCCCCCCCCCCCCCCCCCCCCCCGCCCCCCCCCCCCCCCCTCCACCCCCCCAGCATCCCCACGGGGGGGGGGGATAATCAATATTTCTCCAGGCGATAAAAGCTTTTGAAAGCAAACGATTAGAGCCGCATGTTTCACGGATAAAGTTTTAGGTCGTATGAAATATTACCTTGCGCATGCGCATTAGAACAGTACTTAACTCCCCCCGTGATTACTTACTAACCCTAAACCCTATGTCCTAACCCAACCTAGCCCTAACGAAGCTTGATAACAACGAAAAGAACAGAAATAGAGCAGGAGAGTGGTAAATCGTACATATGTGCAGAGAAAAACGAGTACAAAGCGAGATGCACTTAGTTTAGTAATGAATTCACAATGGCGGACAAAAAAAAAACGCTTTCTGATTGGCTCCCGCACAGCTAGATGGGAAAAATCTCATAGATGGTAGAAAATACACCGCCACACCCCTCAGACTAGCGACACTTTGGCGTATGGGAAAATTCAGCTATAATCTGCTATTCTACTACTTGTGTCTGTCCCAGTTTTCCCTATCCCCCACGACTGTCTGAATCGTGTTTGGGTCAATGGAACATTCACCAATTTCCCTACGACCGGGACGGTATTCATTGTCGAGATAGCCACTGAGATTAGCATGTGATGCGAACTTAGAAGCTTTCCAAAAGTACTATAAGATCCTATAGGACATGGAAGAGCTTCCCTAAAGTTAGAATTCATGCTAAGTCTCATGCTATCTCGACATAGAATACCGTCAGGTTGTGGGGGTTCTTCCGACCAAATGTTGTTCAACATTTGTATATTTTTACTGAATCATGAAAAGAACAGAAACGACGCGTATTTCCCTTACGACTCGTAATGGTTGGTGTAGTTACTCGCAGGTGTGTTTTGGTGCGCCAGCATAAGTAGATTAGCGTGAAAGACACCAGATAACGTGGTCAAAATCACGGTGTTTCACGTGTTTATCCTTATTATAGGCTGGTAGGAAATCTTGTTTCGGACCAGGTGGACACCATGCAAATCCCCAAATTCCAAACGAAAACGAAACATCATTTAAAGATTAGCCTCAGTTGAACGGTTTGGGGCATTTGCATGTGGGTTCACAGCTACCAGAAAATCTAAAGGACTTAATGCTGGTGGTCAGTGAGTCTTTAGATTGCGTAAACGTAACAAAGGTATTTGTAGCACATGGGGCCATAATGATAATCCTGGCCTGGCCGCTCAGATTCCACACGAAGAAAAAGCAAGGCTGTACAATCATCTACACGTAGGCGTTTACGCTTGCGGCCCTCTATTCGCCTACGCGCGTTTCGTCCCACTTGCGTTTTGCCAAAACTTGTCTCTGTTTCATCGACATAACTGAGAAAGCAGTCTCGTTCGCCCAAGTTTTTAAAACATTAATAGCAAATTGCTGACACGCTACCTGCCAGAAAACAGGAACATGTATATGTTACGCCAATCCGAGGAAAATTGCTATTTCATGAATATGGGCAAAATGCTTTGTCCAATTTATGAAATGACGATGTATATCACATTTTAATCCCATTGACACAGGGTATTGATTCAGGATTGAACAATGGTATCCACACTTTCTGCCAGTGTTATATTTGCCACACAGTATCCCTGCCCCCCACTCGACAGATGCTAAGCTGGGGCATGCCTGCAGCGGTTGAGATATCAAACGTTTTATCACAAAATTATAGTCTGAACAAAATGAATTTAACTCATCTACATGGAGAGATTTCCATCATTTGAACAATATGATTAATGTGCTCTAATAACAAAAACACTTAGTTTCATTCATATTGCTTTTCCGATTGCAAGTTCTAATAATGGCTATTGTCACGAACTGGGACAAAAACCATTTTGCCCTTTTAATAATGGGCAATTTCGATGGATTGGGCGAACATATATTACTTAAACTGGAAGTAGGCCTAATGTTTAAACGGAAGGATATTGTCATGGCATTAGCCTTGCCTTTCCATTGAAAGCCATGGACTAAGAACACGATTTAGTACTGTATTACTAAGTCCAAAAAAAAGTAGAGTAAAAACAATATACTAAGAACCATCTATGTGCTAGGCAAAAACTATGGGATGCGGTGTGGCGAACCAGACACTCGGATGTGGGCCGAAAACGACACAGCACGACACAAACAAATGCAAAATGAAGCGGCAGAATTACGTACATTCAAAGAAGTAGGCGGAAACACGCGAGTAGGCGAGTGGGACAGCACCGAAATTTACCAAGCGCTAGTATTTCTAGGCCGTCCGTCGGTACCGATCCTGTGTTTTTGAAACACTCGGAATATATAATACACATAAAGTTAAATGCTGAAGATAAATCTGGGGGTATGACTCTTCATGAGGTGGTCAAAAAACCCGAAATGCTGAAATAAAATAATAAAATACACGGATGATCCATTTGTCAATTACTCGGGAAAGGGATAGCGGTCAGGAATCAGCCTAGGCGTTACAAATCATAATAAGACTGGAGGGAGCCATACTTTGAGACCACGGGTCGTAAGCGTGCTGTGTTGTTTGCTTGTTGTGTGTGTGTGTGTGTGTGTGTGGTAGTGTGTGTGTGTGATGTGTGTGTGTGGTGTGTGTGTGTGTGTGTGTGTGTGTGTACTGTGTGGTGTGTTGTTGTGTATGTGGGTGTGTGTGTGTGGTGGGTGTGCTGTGTGTGTGTGTGTAGTGTGTGTTGTAGTGTAACTTATCTTCGCCCACCCGTCAGGCGACCGACCTTCGCTGCTTTCAAAGTAACCTCAAATACCCACCTGGTTCCCACCCGTCATTAAAGCTCCGCCTCTCTTTCTCTTACTCCACCTCTGCCATTAGGTCTGTTTCTGCTGTATTCCATTGAGTCATCCGTGGGTTCTCGTTCGCTTTGTATGCGTTTTGATGTTTGAAATGCACGCGTTATGAATTACTAACGCGGTTAATGCGCGCTTTTTAACCCTTGCACACACCGCCAGCCATATTTCACCAATAATTTCCATTAAATGTACCTGGGTAGCGGACAAAATCCATCTTGCAGTATTGGGGATTCTCTGTCCATATATAAAACAAGGTCTGTCCTTACTTCCTAAAAACGATGCACAAATAGGGGTTCTTTGGCTAATGATAGACGCCAATTTGATGCCTTTTTGAGTGACATAGGTTGTTAAATCACGTGGTGCAAAATGCGACTTTGCGGTGAGAAGCGGTTAATCAGCGCACCGATAATATAAAATTACTGTATGTGTTGTGTTGTGTGTTGTGGCGTTTTTCTGTACTCGTGCTTTGAGATGTTGGGTGTGTGTGTGTGGCGTGTGCCGTGCGTGGTGCGTTGGTCGTGTGCGCGCGGCGAGTTGCGGCTTATGGTGCCGCGCGGTGGTAGTCGGCGCAGTCGAGCGTGCGCCTGATGTCGCTTGCGCGTGTATGTAATATGAATTTCTTGCGTTGATTTTTTCCACTATTTCCTTCTTCTAATACAATTGCATGCCCAGGTCTCTGAAAATAATGTGAGATACCATGCAGAATTTTGTGAATTTTTTTTTCTCTCAAGGATTTGTGCAGATGAGGATACACTCGTTGAACGTTGTGATTTGATTCGCTTGATGTCAGTAGTTTTCTATTTATCCCTCGCGCCTTTTGTACAGTTTGAAACAGTCAATAAGTACCCTTACCCCGGAGAGAGTTACTTTTATTATATGTCTATGGTGGGTTTTGGTGAGAATTGAACACAACGAACTACACGAAATAACCAAATAAAACGTTGGAATGAAAACTAACCCGGCCAAGGACTAGGTTCTAAAAGACAAGTGCACTGGTATTGTAAATCAAGTAGATTGGGTTTCCCCCTTGAAAAACTGTGTATATTTTTTTCTTTTCTTTGTTCTTCTTGTTTTAATAACTTTTGCTTTAATTTTCCATGTAGCACGCATAATGCCCCCCCCACCTCACTCTCTCTCTCTCTTCCCTCGCTCTCTCTTCTACTTCTGTTTCTCTCTCTCTCTCTCTACTCTCTCTCTCTCTCTCTTCTTACTCTCTCTCTGTCTCCTCTCTTCTTCCTAAAGGCCATGAATTGGAAGACTAGGCCCAGCGCCTAAAAATTCTTTCCTTGTTACAATAAAAGTTTCTGAGTTCTGAGGTTCTCTCTCTCTCTACTCTCCCTCTATCTCTCGTCTTCCTCTCTCATCTCTCCTCTCCTACTCTAGTCTCCCTCTCTCTATTTCTCTCTCTCTCGGGCGGTCTGTCTGCTCTGGACATCACAATGGCGGTAAAATGAGATATGTACCCGCAAGAAAGGAACAGAATTACTATCTTGTGAGCACGCAAAGTCACCAGTATTTCGGTTTTTGGTTATCTTTATTAGTTCCCGAGCGAAACCGGGTAAGCCATTTGTTTTTGTTGTGTTTCATACGTCCATCCTTCCGTCTGGCCGCATTTTTCTTCAAACTCCCTTCAATCTATTTCAATCACTATTATGTGCCGGGTTCACATTTAGACGCGTAAGCGGTTCCGTACGGAAAAACCCTAAATAAGTGGAAGAAAGAAGGATACAAGGGGGGCGTAACGGGCAAATGACATGTCTGCTGTTTTTCTGGTTCAGCCGCTCGGGAAACTTATCTGCCGCTCGGCGATCCGCTTGTTTTTTGTTGTTTTTTTGTTTTGTTTGTTTTGTTTGTTTTGTGTGCTTTTGTAGGTTTTTTCCCCGGTTTTTTTTGTTGCGTCCACGGGTGGCACTGGGGTGGGGGGGGGTTTTTTTTTTTTTTTTTTTCCTACGGTGCAGCTGGTTAAAATATTTGAAGAACAAAACGCGTCCCCATTTGCTGTGTTAGTTTTTATTTTATTTTCAGTACTAATTAGGTTGTAATAATTGTGGCGGTGCCATAGCCGATGATGTTTATCCGAGGCGTGGTTACTGCTACGCATAATATCTGTATTAAAAAAAAAAAGATCGGGACTTTACTGGTTAAACACTGCCTCCGGGTATTGCCCCCAGTACTGTTCCCACCATCTTTATATTTACAAATGCCCCACATGGCCGAGAGGGCGTAAAAAAAAAAAGTTTTTAAATTTCCATTCGAAATAGCAGTAGGTTTATTCTTTCTCGTTCCGAAGTGTAGATCCCCCCTCCCCCCCTCCCCCAACTGTGCACGCCCAACTCCCTTCTCGTTCGTTCACTACTCATTATTCAATAGGGGAAGACGGGGTAAAAAGCGCATGGGCGGGTAAGAAGCCCACCCCAATTAATTATCTCATGAAATGAAGCAAATGTCAGTCTCATTTTGCCCATGAGACGAGGCCTTAATGTCTAGCGCTAGCATTCGTCTCATGGGGGCAAATTTGACTGAAATTTTTCCTTATTTCATGAGATAATTTGGGGTGGGCTTCTTACCCGCCCATGCGCTTTTTACCCCGTCTTCCCCTACTGGCAAGGATTGTGTCCCAGCTAGTAATATGCAGTTTATTAGAGATGTGTAGGGGAAGACGGGGTAAAAAGCGCATGGGCGGGTATGAAGCCCATGCCAATTATCTCATGAAATAAAAGAACATTTCAGTCAAATTTGCCCATGAGTACGAATGGCTAGACATTAACGCTCGTCTCATGGGCAAAATGAGACTGAAATTTGCTTCATTTCATGAGATAATTGGGGTGGGCTTCTTACCCGCCCATGCGCTTTTTACCCCGTCTTCCCCTACTGTGTATGGTGTTGTCTCTATTGGGTGTAGAGTGGCACAGAGGGTAACGCGTTAGCCTTGTGTTAAGTAAACCCGAGTTCTAACCTGGGTGCAGGGGATTTTTTCTCTCACTTTGCACTAGGCCTTACGGTCTGAACGTGGAGTCTTTCGGATGATACGATAAACCGAGGTCCCTTGCGCCCATGCACTTAGCACACGTTAAATCCCAGTGGCAACGAAAAAGTTGTCATTTTGGTCAAAATTTACGCACGCACTTCCATTTCCTTTCTCATCAGTCACACAAAAATCGCATGCAAAACCATTTGGGTGGCGCGCCTCTGGCTGCGACGCGCTCTCCAGGTGGGAGCAATCCGAATTTCACAGAGACGCCTCTTTCAATTACATTTCCCCTCAGATCGGAACACAATGAGCACCTAAAGCCTGACAGCCGGAATAATTATGCTTACATTTTTGTTTGTCCGGCTCAGAAAAAAAGCTTTAAATTAAAATTATATTCTCAACGTGCGTTCATGTCACAATTTAATAACATCTGCTTTTTATTTTATTTTTCCCAGTTTCACGACAACAGAGTCAATATAAGTGCACATTACCACGTTTTCGCATAATATTTTTGTTTTTTTTGTTTTTTTGCTTTTTTTGTTCTTGTAACATATGTTATTTCCCTGTCTCATCCCTCCACTCCACAGTTCCTTCTTTCTCTCCCACACCCACACACTTGGATCAACGCATGCCATCAATTACCATATTACCATATTACCACTAAATATTATATAGTATATTATATCGCATATAGTATTATTTGTTCGTTTGTTTTGAAAAATGTGTCTGTGTACTGGCTTAAACGTTTTTTGTATTCAACAATTTCAAATTATAAACAATAACGAGGTAACTGGGTAACAACAAGCATATAGCTTATGTCTGTGTGTTCGAGCACGCGCGCGCGCTTGTGCGTGTATGCGTATGTGTGTGTGTGTGTGTGTGTGTGCGTGGCGCGCGCTTGCGCGCGCGCGGCGCGCGCGCGCGTGTGTGTGTGTGTGTGTGTGTGTGGTGTGTTCGTGTGCGTGCGTGTGCGTGTGTGCGTGCGTGTGCGTGCGTGCTGCCGTGCGTACGATATTGGAGGCGAGCGTATGATAGTAACTCAATCAATCATCAATCATCAATCAAATCAATCAATCAAATCAAATAATTTATTATGTCCTCATGTACAGGATGATTTTCGTGCAGCACGTCACATACATATAAAAGAAAGAACACAAATTGATAGTGACAAAATAAACGCGCGCATTAAAATATTTTTGCCAACACTCCCATGTCTTTCTTTTTTCAATCCAAACCGGCCTAAGATGTCTGTCATAACAGTTCCTGTCCCATCTCCTCCGCTCTCAAACTCTCGGCAAAACAATCCCTCTTTTCCTTTTATTTACTTGGACTGGACTGGACTGGACTGGAACCAATTTATTGTCAGATTAACTATATAAGCTGTACTGACATTGACAAAAAAAATAGAAACAAAAAACGATGAAATTCAATAGATAATAAAGAAATTATAACAAAATTGCAAGCACACACACACACACACACCAACACATACACACACACACACACAAATTACATACATGCATACATACATACACACCACACACACACACACAACACACACACACACACACACACACACAATCTCGGACACACCCACACACACACACACACAACACACACACATCTCTCTCTCGCTTGGCTTACTCTCTCTTTCTCTCTGTTCTCTTCTCTCTCTCTCTCTCGCGTCTCTCTCTCTTCTCCCCCTCGCTCGCCCTTCCCCCCCCCCCAAAAACTCTCTCTCTCTCTCTCTCGTCTCTCTCTCGCTTCTCAGTCTCTTCTTCCTCTCTCGTCTCTCTCTCTCTCTCTGCTCTCTCTCTCTCTCTCTCCTCTCTCTCTCTCTCTAACCACTCTTCTTGTTACTTTTTTGCCGACATGGTTTTCTTCTATCCGGAACGTAGTAGTGTTTACGATAATCATTAAATGTTTTATAAAATGAAGCCGATCGCTTGGGGTTAAAAAGTCAATTTAAATAAAACAACATTTAATGTTTTTTAGAATGGGTGGGTCATAATCTTCACATGAAACGTGGTTTTAATGGAATACTAAGTCAAATTACTAATTCGTACACGTATTTAGGTGTGATATTTTCAACTAAACTTATATGACTTTATGCATGGGATGAGTCATGTAAAAAGGGAAAAAAGATCATATACTATTTTGAAAACAATGCAAATTGAATACTATTACATCGTTTATTTTGGAAATGTTTGTATGCAGCAAATAGAGCCACTACTGACATATGCGTCTGAATACTGGGGTTTACATACTAATACACAAATGGAAGAAGTACATACTTTATGCATGAAACGATTTGACAGTACCCTTGCACTCGTCTACTCACTTTCTTTATGGGGAAACGGGAGATTATCCTCTTATACATTAGATCTTTTATGAAATGCATAAGATACTGTTTAAAAATCTTGAAACTTCCACAGTTCGTCTGTGTTGGCAAGCTTATGAAAAATGATGGTAAATGTACAACTCGATTATGGCCAAGAAACTTTGCTTATCAAGTAAAAAGGTAGTGTCAGAACTAAGTGGTTTGGGATTCTGTGGATGTCTCAGGAGTATGTAATGATAAACTATTCATTTCATAATTTAAGAGACAACTCATTGTTCCTTCAGAACAAAATTGGCATTTTGACATGGAAGCAAGGATAAATAGAGTTGTTTTTCTCGTTTAAAGTGTGTTTCAATGTTAAAATGATCTACGTCATTACTGAAGCAATTGGCATAGACGTAATTCCGCAAGATTGTTCGGTTAAGGACTCTGGTGATTAATGGCTACTAAAAGGTGGTTCCATCCTGAAGGCGTCCACAGAATCACCATGCCTTGTTTGAAGCAAGTATTGAGAAACGAATCACATGTTTTATTCATGTAAAGCATATGATACAGTTCGTAAGAAATGTAATATTCTTTTCAATGTGCATATTGCTGGGAGTAATGACATTTGTTTTCTGCTCTTGACCTCAGAGGATCTCTGTTACAAATTATGTTGCAAAGTTTATTGGACAGAAGCCTTGGAAGTAGGCAAAGGCTGCCAACGAATGATGAATTGGATTTCTATTAGGCAGACTCAGGATTAATTTTGGACGTAATGGTTATAAGATAGGAGAGATGAGAGAGTGAGGTGAAGAGTAGAGAGGAGAGAGAATAGAGAGAGCTGAGGTAGAAGCATAGAGAGAGAGTGGAGGAATGAGATCGAGGGTGAGATAATGAGAGATGAGAGAGAGAGCGAGAGAGTAGAGACGAGCTACGAGAGATAGAGTGTATAGCGGAAAAGAAAGGAGGATATAAATACTTGGTTAAAATTGGTAGTTGGATGTTCGAGTTGATTGTTCTTGATGCATGAAGTTCCTATATGGGTTTCTTAAACCTGTTTGTGGAACAAAAGCGAGTGTGCGTGCGTATCTTGTGTGTGGGTGGGGGGGGGGGGGAGGGGACGGAGGGGAGGTGGTGAGAGGGAGAAGTATGGAAGATAAGAAAGGGATCTGTGACATTTCATTTTTCATTTTTTTCACTTTTTCTATGCTTGATTTGTTATTAAGTTGACATAAATTGCTTACCGACCCTTGGTCATGAGACCTTTTATGGTGATGACTATAAAACTGTCAAATTGTCAAATCAAATTCTCTCTCTTCTCTCGTCTCTGTCTCTCTCTCTCTCTCTCTCTCATCTGCTCTCTCTCTTCTCTCTAGACCAACTCTCTTTCACTTCACCTTAATCACAACGATCTTATCCATAACCCATTGTTCAATTACGTAGGTATCTCAATCAAACTTTTTAATTTATCAGAGAACATGTTTTTTTAATGACGAATGAATAAAAAACATACGCCCACATATCATGCAATTTACAATTTAGCATACATCCAATTCTTTTTTTTTTAGTACTTAATAAGACAGACAGATGGATCTCAATCAAACTTAGTAAACCCTACATGGCACTTATTCACAACCGTTTTGTTAAACGTTGTTCTAAAAACTTCACATGTACGCTCTAACCAACCCCCCGCCCCTATACCCCACCACACCACCTAACACACCTGCATATGCACAAAAAAAAAGTCACTGCACTCGCACCACGCACTGTTGGTTCGCCTGTGACCACAACACTATATTCACTAAGCATTCACAAACTCACACACTCTGAGTCTTTCTCCATCCCCCCTCTTCTTCTCTCTCATCAAAATCAATAACGAATTTCGATAAAGTGGACGCTCGAAATTACAATAAATCACGCCCCCAACACAAACACAAAACCCACAGACACACACGGCGAAGTTAGGTTAGAGCTCCGCACGCCCCGCAACGCACGCACGCACGTACGCCACGCACACGCTCGCGTGCACGCACACGCACACGCACAACCACAACGCACACTACACAGGCCACGCACACAGCACACGCACGCACACGCAACGCACACACCCCACCACACACACCCACACACACAGACACACTACACACACACACACACACACACACACATACACACGACATCACACACACACACACCACACAACCCACACAACACACACATGTACACACACAGCACATTATACATACACACACACAACACGCACACACACGACCACACTCACACACGACGAGCACACACGCACACACACCGCACACACAACACACACGACACATACCACCACCACACCACACACACACCACGCTCAAACCATACACTCACGTCACCTCACTCACTCACGCATCACTCTCCCGACATCCGATTTTGGTCAGAAAAAAAAACCCCCAGCCGATTCTCACACCACTGAGCAATACCTGTTTGTTCGTTGTGCTTTGCTTGATTGTTCATGTTCCTTGCAGTGGCGCGCGGATTTCCATCCACAAGCATCCTGGTGTCTTTCCGTTCATCTCCGCTTCATCTACCACATCTTCAGCTTCGAACCGTAAATCACGAGCGCACCGATCCTACAGGTGACGTGGTCAGTATGGTGTTCATCCGCGTGCGTGTTGCGTGCTGTTGGGTTCCGACTCCGAGTCGGAGTGTGGACTGTGCCCCTGGCGGGGTAATCGCGAAGACTTTCACGCCAGTAATGTTCTCGTCTCCCTTATCTGTGCATTTTGAAAAGTAGTGTTCAATCGGCTTCGGCTGTTGGGATGATCCCGGGAGTCTTTTAAAGACCCACACAACGTCCACGTTTCAAAATGAATGGTTTTCACGGTGTTTTCCCCTCTTATATCTGGTTAGAAATCTGAAGAATATCCAAGCGTAAGAGCGATGTGACACGTGTGACGTGGGACTTAAGCCGGGGAACGACAACAACAAGCAACAACAACAACAACAACAACAAACTGCTGGTTTGGATGTCTTACTCATCCATATCCTTGAAGGCTGATGTTTTTTTTATTGTTTGTTTTGTTTTTACAACGAAATTAATTCTATTTACAAAAAAAACAAACAATTCATGACAAACTTGATTACTACAAAATGACTTTGCATTAATAATAATGAACAAGCTAATCAAATCAATCCCCTTTAAAAACAATACTCAGCAAAAAAACCCCATATATGTGCTAACAGTCAACTTCACAGCCCCCAGCCAGGGAGACAAACCAATCTAAAGCCTAAGACTATGCCAAGAACGTTCACTCGCAGTGCGTTGCCGTACGTGTCGTGTGTTGTCTTGGTTGTTTGTTGTGTGTGTGTGTGTTGTGTGTGTGTGTGTGTGTGTGGTGTTTGTGTCTGTGTGTGTCTGTTGCGTTGTGTGTGTGTGTGCGTGTGCGTGTGCGGTGTGTGTGTCTGTGTGGGGTGTGTTTGTGTGTGTGTTGGGTGTGTTGTGTGTGTGTGTGTGTGTGTTTTGCCTGTTCTGTGAGAGTTTCAATGCTGTTGGTAAAGCCGCTTGTGCTCAATGACAGCGCTCTATATGATGTCGTTTATTATTAATTATTAATTATTATTCTTATTATTTCATTACCTAAAAAAGCCTGTTGACTGTAAAAAATAAATAATTAAGATGACCCTGGGCAAGGTTTTTTATCCGCTGTAAAACGATTGAGCCCGACCCTTCCTGTTCCATCTGATCGCCATATTCGGACACGCACAGTGTGATCTGCCCATGCAGACTTAGTTATTTAAGTAAAGGGAACGATTATTCCCTGGTCCATTTTGAACTTCATGGAAGCCACACAACAACAACAACAACAAACAATCAGAGAAACGTGAATTGGCGTGTTTGTAGGCCATAAGTCAGCTAGATTTTTTTGCCGATTGGTTTGCCTTAATAGTTCAAATTAAAAATAATACAAAATATATGTATTGGAAGACGGGGTAAAAAGCCTATGGGCTGTCATCATGCAATTATCTCATGAAGAAAGCAAGATGTCAGTGACATTTTGCCGTGGGACGAGTGGTTAAAGTTATTTGGCGATGGGCATCTTACCCGCCCATGTTTTTTTTACCCCCGTCTTCCCCTATGTATATCCCGGTTAGTAGGAGAATGAGATAGCACCCATTTTTTGTGAGCAATTCTTCCTGAAGAATGGCCTCACCGTGTATAGGTGTTGCCTATCACTGGCCTGTACGTTCAACTCCCCTTCACAATGGCAAAACCGTGGCATTTTGCATTCCAAGTGTCAATAAAGTATCATTGTTATAGCAATTTTTGTTATGTATATATATATATTAGTATATTATATAGATAGTTATATATAGGGAGGATTTTCTTTTTTTTATTGTGGCTCGAGCCACAAACACTAGTAACTGCACTTTGTCGGTCGGTCGGTCGGTCCAAATTGTCCGCACATGTTGACAAAATTCGCACTTCAAAAAATCGAGGCTACACTTCCAATTGAGGCCGCTCTTGTAACATGATTCTTTTAAAGCGTACAAAATATAACATAACGTATCAGACACTAAACAGAGCACGACGAGTTATCGTGCTTCTTTCGATGATATAAGTAGGATACATAGTTTTAAATGTTTTTCCCAAAGGATATAAACAGTTACGAAATGGTGCAGAGATAACATTTCGTGTTTACAGATTAGAAATATTGAAAAGCCAGGAGGTTGTACTCTGTTTGTAGTGGTAAAAATAGACCGCGTGCCTACAAACTATTAGCGATTTCGCGCTGTTCTAGTTTAATTACGAATACATTGAATATGGAAAGGAATGAGCAGCTCTAGGACAGGGTCGTAGGTGCACCCCCGCCACCCCGCCCATCAGGAATGAGATATGGTGACGACGACGACGACGAACAACGACACGATGAATGGATGATGATGATGATGATGACATGATGATGATAACGACACGAGCGATGATGACACGACGGTCCCCGACAGACGACAAACGTAAGATAAAAATGATATGACATACAACAACGACTATGACACTGAGTTATGGTGATGATGGGATGGATGTATGATAGTATGATGAGATGTGATGATGATGATGGATACTGATAATTATGAGAATGATGATGATGTTATAAGCGACAACGACGACGACACGATGACGACAACGCGACGAACGATGATGACAATTGTGATTGAATGATGAGAGGTTGGATGACGATGATGATGACGATGATTACAATGTTGATGAATGCTTATGATAACAACACTACAACAACTACGACGATGGTGACCCGACTATCACGACGTGACAACGACGACACGAGAGATGAAAACCATGATGACGACGACAACAACGACAACAACCAATGACACAAACACTGTGATAATTAACAAGTTTAATGCACGCATGCGCAACGTTGACGACGACGACGATGATCTGTGGTCAATGTCAAACTGTCCAACATTGACCAACAGCGATTGTGCTTTTGCCGGATGCTTCCCTCCCTGACCACGGTACATGGTGCCGCCAATTCGCCTGGTGTTCATGGAGGTACCGTTTTCTATAACCCAACACCGTCTGCCATCTCCGTCATTCAGCTCGGTAGGCTCCTTCGCCTCTTCTACCTCATGCTGGGGTGAGTCGTTCATTCGTTCATTCATTCGTTCGTTCGTTGTACTATCGTTCGTGCTTTCGTACCATCGTTCGTTCATTCATTCATTCGTTCTGTCGTTATTCGCATTCATGTAATTCATTCGTTAGTCGTTCGTACCATCGTTCGTTCGTTCGTTCGTTGATGCATTCATTTCATTCATTCATTCATTCGTTCGTTCATATCATTCCATCATCCATTCATGGTCTTCATCATTCATCTTCATGCATTCCATTCATTCGATTCATTCATTCATTCATTCAGCCATTCATACATAACATTCATTCATTCATTCATCTCGCATTCTTCATTCATTCATTCATCAGTCATTCATCCATTCGTTCAGTCATGTATTAATTCATTCATTCTTCATTAATTCATTCATTCGTTTTCGTTCATGAGATCATTCGAGTCATGTCATTCATGCAATTCTTTCATGTCAACACACAGTCACCATCACAATATTTATTCATCCAGATATAATGGTAATGTGTGTGTTGTGGCCGTAAAATGTAAACAGTGTGTAATAAAAGATGCACAGTTCCTATATTAAAATATCAGATGTTCACGAAAACTCAGAGCATCCACACTACACTCATACACAGAGAGAACAGACAGACAGACAAACTAGAACAGTTCAACGACTGAGGAGAGAGTGGGAGAGATGGGGAGGGGGGTAATAGAGCAGTGAGATAGTACATAATAGCAAGGAGATAGAGGAGAGAGAGAGAGAGGAGAGAGAGAGAGCAGTTTGGCGAGCGGGAGAGAGAGATGAGGAGAGAGAGAGAGAGAGAGAGAGAGAGAGAGAGAGTAGAGAGAGATACATAACGCACATAATCAATACTCTTAAGTAAAGATGTAAGCATGCACACAATGAAACACAGATGACCTAACTCCCCACGTAACACGCACTTAATCCATCAATTAGGCACATTGTCTATTAAAATAAACGTTTCCAACGCAATGCTTCAAGCATACATATTGGGACATTAAGAATTATGCGTCATAACTTTTAAACAGTAAAGCTTTGAGAGTGGCACAGAGGTAACGCGTTCGCCTTGTGTCAGGTAAAACCTAATTTCGAACCATGGTACAGGGGAGTTTTCCTCTTGACTTTGCATAGGCCTTGACTGTCTGAACGTGGAGTCTTTCGGGATGAGACGATTAACCGAAGTCCACAGTATGCCATGCAGGTTGCCACACGTTAAACCCGTGGCAACGAAAAAGGTCGTTCATTTGGTCTGTGTATTTCCTTTCTCTCCATCTCAACAAAAATTGCGATGCAAAATGGGTTTTTTTTAATCGGTGGCGCCGGCCTACTGGGCTGTGCCGACGCAAGCTCTTCCATTGGAGTCCAACCCGAATTTTCACAGAGACTGCCTCTGTGACTATGATGCACCTATACCTAATAACGCTGTTTTTATTTTCACAACACTTACATAAAACATTATAGCCGAGGGCACCAAGCAAGCTGAAGGCTTGATAAACTACTCAATAAAATATAGCTCGATTTCGAAGAAAAAGCCGCGACCATGTAATCTGATGGAAACGACAGCACATTCTGCATACAGATGAGAAACAAAAATTTTAAGGTAATCACGAACACAACACAAAAACAGTCCGTAAGAAACTTTCCCACCAAGCAATATCGTCAAAGTGACTGTACGAACGTTTTTTTCAGTAATCAACCCTTTCACCGCCATTTTCGCATTTTCGTGCACCACATGGTTTTACACCCATGGCCCACTAAAGTAAACAGCCTCAAATCAGGTCTGTTATCCAAATGACCCTTTTTCTTAATTTTCGGATGTAGGATAGGCCTAAGGGTATATATATATGTCACAGAGGAATTCGCAATATTGCCAGATAATTTCCTTTTCTGTACCTAGCTAGGTTAAATGGTCTTTTTGGGGCTGACAATGGCTGTCGGCGATAGAGTTAAAATCCATTCAACCCAGTCACTCCTCATGTTCAAGAGATCCATTACCAGCGATGGCGCGTCGCGAGCCGGCTACTGTTTCCCCTCAAAACAAGGCTGTGGGAAGGTCTTCTGTGCTTACGGGTTCTCTGACGGTACCTGGGATAGGCGAAGCATGGACAAGCTTTTCCACTTCATGGCATGAAACGAAAGCTTAATTGCATCGCACTGGGTCCCTGTTTTATGTATCGCTTTGTTCTGTTTTGTCTGTCTGTCTGGCTGTCTGCCTGTCTGTCGTCGTGGTCTCTCTCTCTCTCTCTCTCTCTTCCTGCTCTTCTCTCTCTCCTCTCTCTCTTCTCTCTCTCTCTCTCTCATCGTCTCGTTCTCTCTCTCTCTCTCTCTCTCTCTCTCTCTCTCTCTCGACTCTTCGATTGAAGACTAGGTGTTTGCAGCTATAAATCTTTATCCTTGCAAATAAATGTTTAAGTTTTTCAAGTTTTCAAAGTGTTCTAGTTCTCTCTCTCTCATCTCTCTCTTCTCTTTTCTCGTCTCTCCTCTCCGATCTCGTCATCTCTCTCTCTCTCTCTCTCTCACACACCACACACACACACACACGTCTCTCTTTGTCTATCTGTCTCGGTTTCCTCTATCTATCTATCTAGTGTCTCCTCCCTCTCTCTCGGTTTGCTTCTGTGTGATTTTCGACATTTTGCTTTTGTTACTATATACATTGTAATCTGGTGCCACAGTCCTATATCCAAATTACACATTGTCAATTCTCTTCTCTCTCTCCATCTCTCTCTCCCTTCTCTCTCTCTCTCTCGAAGTCCTCATCGTCGTCTCATCTCTCTCCTCTCTCTCTCTCTCTCTCTCGTCTTTCCATCTCTTATCTCGTCCTCGTCACTCTCTCGCCTCGTCTCTCTCTCTCTCGTCTCGATGCCTCTCTCTCTCGCTCTCTCCTCTCTCTCTCCTCTCTCTCTCTCTCTCACGTCCTCTCTTCTCTTCTCTCCTCTCTCGTCATCTCTCTCTCTCTAAATCTCTCTCTCTCGTCATCTCGTCTCATCATCTCTCGTCTCTCTCTCGTCTCTCTCTCTCTCTCCTCTCTCTCTCTCCTCTCTGTTCTGTGTCTCCTCTCTCTCTCTCACTCTCTCTCTCCTCTCTCCTCTCTCTGTCTCTCTCTCGCTCTACTCTCTCTTCTCGCATCTCTCCTCTTTCTCTCTCTCATCTCGGTCTCTCTCACGTCAGTCTCTCGCTCATCTCATCTACTCTCTCTCTCTCTTCTCGCGTCTCTCTCTCGCTCTCTCTCTCTCTTCTTCTCTCTCTCTCTCTCTCTCTCTCTCTCGTCTCTCTCTCTCTCTCTCTCATCCTCAAATCTCTCGTCTCATCTCTTCGTCTGCGCTCTCTCTCTCTCGTCTCTCGTCTTCTCTTCTCTCTCTCTTCTCTCTCTCTCCTGAGCGGAGCGCTCTCCTCTCTCTCTCTCTCTCTCTCGTCTCTCTCTCTCTCTCGTCTCTCGATTCTCTTCTACTCTCCTCTCTCTTCTCTCGTCTCTCGTCCTCTCTCTCCTCTCCTCTCTTCTCTCTCTTTAGAACGAAAACCGCTATGGACTCCAAGTTTACTAAGCGACGCTGGTATAATACTGGGGGAACACTGCCTATAGTGAAGTGCCTTGGGTTTTTCGACGATACCAAGAGGTGTTGTGCTGTCGCGTTTTTTTCTTATTGTGAGCAGATACAAGCTGTGTCGTGGTACAAGTGCAGAATGTATATTATGAATCACCGTTAGTTACAAGAGAGCGGATCTAGCAGCATATTTAAAAAACAAAACAGAATAATATTATTTCAATTCTATGGCAAATGTTTATGTGTTTGCTGAAGCTAATAACATCCTAAAGAAAAGAGCTTGGCATATCATATTTGTAGTGTTCTGATACTTTGAACTATAGTTTAAAGAACTGTTGGTCCATGACGACCTTGCTTTACTTATTGATATGAAAGTAAATTAATGTTCATGTTTTGGTATTTTACCTGACAAAATCTATTCTTTATTTTTATTTTAATATTTTTTTTTTAACTGATTGTGTACCCCCAATGTCAATAGCATGTAACCATTGCTGAGACACATAATAAATTCATTTGTCATATTTGTCATTTCTATCTCTCTGCTCTCTCTCTCTCTGCATCAATCTCTCTCTCTCTCATCTCATCATCTCTC
>JAGGCT020001949.1:0-10000 GCA_017654935.2 Phymorhynchus buccinoides
TGTTAAAGGAAATCTTTTTGAAAGTATTTCTTGAAAAATGTCTGACTTCGGGCAGAAATCTTTTTGAAAGATTTCTTCAGGAGAATTTCTGTCAATTACGAACGTAGATGCATCATGCTGCTGTTATGCACCTAAGTAAGAATAATTAGGCCCAGCATGTCTGACTTTGGCTAGAGGAAATCTTTTTGAAAGTATTTCTTGAAAAAAGGCAGGAGAATGGACCGGAAAGGCAGAACGATAGTAGATAACAGCATGCAAAGGGAAAAGGCAGAATCAAAGAGACTGACAGATAAGAGGTAGTTATAAGCACAGAACTTCCAGAAGGTGGGGGAACTATTTGTACGGAAGACATCCCCCCCCTACCTGTATCCATGGGGGGGGGGGGGGGGGGGGGTGTCTACCACCCCTATATTCGCTCTATGCGCTTAACAACAACAAAATTAAAAAGCAACAAAACAAATAATCGCTCACACACATGCTAATAGGCATACACATACACACACCACCCCCACCCACGCAGGCACGCACATATACATATACACACACACACACTCACTCGCGCACGCACGCACACGCACATACACACACACACACACACACACACACACACATATCTCCTCCCTACACCTCCCCCCTCCCCACATTTACTTGCTCGGGGACTTATCTGCAAGATGTGCCCCCCCCCCTACCTATCTCGGTTAATTCTATTTTTCCGTTATTGCCTTTCCTACCATACATAAAGCTGTATTTTAGGAACATTTTTAGTTAATAACCTTTTTGGAATACTAACCCTATCCCTAACCCTAGCCCTAAACCTAACCCTACCCCCCACCCTATAAGACGGAAAAACGCAACGAACCACAACTGTGACAAATCGCGGTGTACTGCAGTACATAGTGGGGGGTAGGGTTAGGTTTAGGGCTAGGGTTAGGGCTAGGGTTAGTATTCCAAAAAGGTTATTAGCTAAAAATGTTCCTAAAATACTGCTTTATGTATGGTAAGAAAGGCACAAACGGAAAAAAAAAACCGAGAATTAACCGAGAAATGGGGGGGGGGGGGGGGGGGGGGGGGGGCACATCTTGACCTATCGCAGAAAGAGTGTTTCATAATCATAGTTCGGCCTTTCGGCATGTGGGGCATTTGTAATTACAAAGATTGTGGGAATAATACTGGAGGCAATGCCCGGAGGCAGTGCTAAACCAGTGAAGTCCCGATTTTTTAATAATACAGATACGTGTAGTGTCATCCCCTTGTAATCTCCACTGCCTCCCTCCCACCATCCCTCCGCCCATCCACCCACCCCCTACCCCACCCATAACCAGCTGGCTGACCTACTGGTCACCCCAGCACTTGTGAATCATGGTCTCATGCCCCCCCTTTAATAACAGCACGTTTGGACAGATGTCGTTTGGCCTAGTGAGCAAAACTGTAAATTGGTGCTTTTCGCGCGCATTTATGAACAGATGCTGTTCAAATTTCCTGCCATGCTTTGCCCGGGTCATAGCAAGCCTGACAGCAAAGTTTAGGCGATTCGGTTAAGAAACGGCGGAGTTATTTGTGAAAAGGTGGAGCGGCATGTAGCGCGGGCGTTTCTGAACCGATTCGCTTCCGGTTTGGCACACGGATAGTCCCCGGCACCGGTCATCTTCCTGCCAAATTGGAAACGCCGGAGATACGGGCGCCGAGAGGCCGGCGGATGCGCGTTTCGCGCATTTGCGAAACCGCGCAAATGACACGGCCGCCTCGGTTGCCGTTGCCATCGCCCCGTTAGGGCTCACAGCAAATTTGAAGCGAATCGGTCGAAAAACGGCGGAGTTATAAGGCCCGTTTCGTGTTTCAGACACACACACACACACACACACACACACACACACACACACACACAGACACACACACGGACAGTTGGCTTTTTACTATATGATGATGGGCACAAACACGATTATGCGACCACCTTCTGACTTTAAGGAATAATGCGAAATGTATGTGATGGATAGCAATGCTGATTAACAAGGCGAAACCGGAAAAAGACAACGCTAGTTTGGAAGAGGGCAATATGGGAATAGGCGAATCGGGAAAGGCTAAACTCGAGATGTGCTGGCCATCTGTCATGAGGGGTGTGGGCCGTTCTGTGTGCAGTGATCCCTAACACGTAATAGTTGAGAAATACTGGACAGGTGGAATGGGGTTGGGTTGGTGAGAGAAGTGGTGGTGGTAGGGGGTAGCTAGGCGGTTCGAGTGGGGTGGAGAGGCGGGCAATCTTGTACTTTAGTCACCACGTTCATGTTTACGACCTTCAGTCTCAAAGTCTGCTTCTTTCAGTTTTATGGAAATAATCCCAGGCTGATCCTAACCCTTTCCCTTTTCCCAAAGTGGCAGAATGTTGCTTCTCAGTGAAAATATCCAATGCGAACATATAGGGTGTGGGGGACTAAAGTGCAAGATAGCCGAGATGTGGACCGAGATGACCTTGCTGATCTTGACCTTGAACTTGGACCTTATACATGCACATTTCTTGTCTTGGTCACATTATCTTTCACATCTTTCCAGATATTTTCTTAAATATTTCCTACTTTAGTATAAAATAATAATTGACACGGGTAGATGAGATAAACGGAAACTTTCTGTCACAAGTTTGACAAAGCTAGCAAGTTTAATGCGCGTTCTCTCCAGTCATGGGGCGAAATGAGCACAGTGACTAGTTTCACATCAAAGCGCCCTGCACACGCAGAACTTCTTAGACCAATGGGATGTAAGAAACGGAAAATAACCTGCTAAATATTGGCTAAATTCGGGTAACCCCCGTAAAAGAAAGAAATAATTCCTATTAAATCACACCTCTAAAGTTAGACTGTCAATACATTTGCTTTCTTTCACGTCTTCTTGTGCGCAGAATAGAAAATGAACATTGCACTATATTGTGCCATCTAACATGAGAAACAAACGAGAAAGAGCACTTCAAACTAACAAACCAAACAACCTCTGTTGGTTTAATTGCGCAAACACTTTTTGGTAAAGGTCAACACCTTTTTAGCTAATAACCTTTTTGGAATACTAACCCTATCCCTAACCCTAGGCCATTATCTAATAAGACACCCCCCCCCCCCCCCCCCCCCTATGTATTGCAGTACACTGCGCCATTTGTCACAGTCGTGGTTCATTGCGTTTTTCCCGTCTTATAGGGGGGGGGGGGGGGGGGGGGGTAGGGTTAGGGTTAGGGCTAGGGTTAGGGCTAGGGTTAGCATTCCAAAAAGGTTATCCCGTCTTATAGGGGGGGGGTAGGGTTAGGGTTAGGGCTAGGGTTAGGGCTAGGGTTAGGGCTAGGGTTAGGGCTAGGGTTAGCATTCCAAAAAGGTTATTAGTTAAAAAGGTTAATAAAATACAGCTTTATGTTTGGTAAGAAAGGCAAAAACGGAAAATTGCAATTAACCGAGAAATGCAGGGGGGGGGGGGGGCACTTTTTGTCAAACGTAATCGTTTCTCAGACTTATTTTCGCGGAATTTCCCAAAACGCTCGAAGCGCCCACTCTAAGGGCGTGTGCATCGTTTGTCCATGAGGAAAAAAAATGAACAGGTGAACAGACGGGGCTGGTAGGGAGTTGTCTCCTCCAGTTGCGTTTGCAACTCTTCACTACCAAATTTCACCTTTACCTTTATGCTTGCTTTGCTTGCTGGATCATCTCTCTCTCTCTCTCTCTCTCTCTCTCTCTCTCTCTCTCTCTCTCTCTCTCTCTCTCTCTCTCTCTCTCTCTCTCTCTCTCTCTCTCTCTCTCTCTCTCTCTCTCTCTCTCTCTCTCTCTCTCTCTCTCTCTCTCTCTCTCTCTCTCTCTCTCTCTCTCTCTCTCTCTCTCTCTCTCTCTCTCTCTCTCTCTCTCTCTCTCTCTCTCTCTCTCTCTCTCTCTCTCTCTCTCTCTCTCTCTCTCTCTCTCTCTCTCTCTCTCTCTCTCTCTCTCTCTCTCTCTCTCTCTCTCTCTCTCTCTCTCTCTCTCTCTCTCTCTCTCTCTCTCTCTCTCTCTCTCTCTCTCTCTCTCTCTGAGATGGTATGATAAATGAATAGAAGGAAATACAAGAATAACGAAGGGGTGGATGTGGGGTGGATTATTCTATTATTTTCTTGCTCCTTCGAGTTTACTGGTTGGTTGGTTGCAGGAAGTTTTACGTCCTCACAGCCGTAGGGACCCTATCCCCGTTAAAGGGTCGTCGTCGAAAATGGTGTTTTACGTCCTCTTGGTCTGAATCAGACACATATGGGACATTTGTAAATACAAATACGGTGGGAACAACACTGGAGGCAATGCCCAGAGGCAGTACGAAACCAGTCAAGTCCCGATTTTTCATCAATGCAGATAGGTGTAGCGGTAACCACGCCTCGGTTACACCTCATCGGCTATGGCACCGCTACTGATGTTAAAAGAGGAGGCCTAGTGGTAGTAGTAGTAGTAGTAGTAGTAGTAGTAGTAGTAGTAGTAGTAGTAGTAGTAGTAGTAGTAGTAGTAGTAGTAGTAGTAGTAGTAGTAGTAGTAGTTGTAGTAGCAGTACCAACAGTAGTAGTAGTAGTAGTAGTAGTAGTAGTAGTAGTAGTAGTAGTAGTAGTAGTAGTAGTAGTAGTAGTAGTAGTAGTAGTAGTAGTAGTAGAAGGATGAGGAGGAGGACGAGGAGGAGGAAGAGCAGGAGGAGGAGGAGGCCTAGTAGTAGTAGTAGTAGTAGTAGTAGTAGTAGGAGGAGGAGGAGGAGGACGAGGACGAGGAGGAGGAAGAGCAGAGGAGGAGGAGGAGGCCTAGTGGTAGTAGTAGTAGTAGTAGTAGTAGTAGTAGTAGTAGTAGTAGTAGTAGTAGTAGTAGTAGTAGTAGTAGGAGGAGGAGGAGGACGAGGACGAGGAGGAGGAAGAGCAGGAGGAGGAGGCCTAGTGGTAGTAGTAGTAGTAGTAGTAGTAGTAGTAGTAGTAGTAGTAGTAGTAGTAGTAGTAGTAGTAGTAGTAGTAGTAGTAGTAGTAGTAGTAGTAGCAGTAGTAGCAAAAGCAGCAGCAGCAGCAGCAGTAGTAGTAGTAGTAGTAGTAGTAGTAGTAGTAGTAGTAGTAGGAGGAGGAGGAGGAGGAGGAGGAGGAGGAGGAGGAGGAGGAGGAGGAGGACGAGGACGAGGATGAGGAGGAGGAGTAGGAGGAGGAAGACAAAGAGAAGGAAGAGGAGGAGGAAGACGAAGAGAAGGAAGAGGAGGAGGAAGACGAAGAGAAGGAAGAGGAGGAGGAAGACGAAGAGAAGGAAGAGGAGGAGGAAGACGAAGAGAAGGAAGAGGAGGAGGAAGACGAAGAGAAGGAAGAGGAGGAGGAAGCCTAGTAGTAGGAGGAGGAGGAGGAGGAAGAGGATGAGGAGAAGGAAGAGCAGGAGGAGGAGGAGGCCTAGTGGTAGTAGTAGTAGTAGTAGTAGTAGTAGTAGTAGTAGTAGTAGTAGTAGTAGTAGTAGTAGTAGTAGTAGTAGTAGTAGTAGTAGTAGTAGTAGTAGTAGCAGTAGTGGTGGTGGTGATAGTGGTAGTAGTAGTAGTAGTAGTATGAGGAGGAGGCCTAGTACTGTCGTAGTAGTAGTAGTAGTAGTAGTAGTAGTAGTAGTAGTAGTAGTAGTAGTAGTAGTAGTAGTAGTAGTAGTAGTAGTAGTAGTAGTGTAGTATTAGTGTGAGGAGGAAGAGAAGGCGGAGGAAGAGGAGGAGGAGGTAGAGGAGGAGGAGGAAGAGGTGGAGGTGGAATAATAGGAGGAGGTCTAGTAGTAGCAGTAGTAGTAGTAGTAGTAGGAGGAGGAGGAGGAGGAGGAGGTCTAGTAGTTCGAGTATTAGTAATAGTAGCAGGAGGAGGAGGAAGGGGAGGAGGTCTAGTAGTAGTAGTAGTAGTAGTAGTAGTAGTAGTAGTAGTAGTAGTAGTAGTAGTAGTAGTAGTAGTAGTAGTAGTAGTAGTAGTAGTAGTAGTAGTAGTGGTTGTAGTAGTAGTAGTAGCAGCAGCAGCAGCAGCAGCAGTAGTAGTAGTAGTAGTAGTAGTAGTAGTAGTAGTAGTAGTAGTAGTAGGCGGCTGCATTGTAATTCGGCCCTAGGCTGCAACGCAAATTGGGTCGAGGGCTGCATTGTATTTTCGGTCCAAGGCTGCATTGTATTTCGGCCCAAGGCTGCAATGCAATTTCGGCCCAAGGCTGCAATGCAATTTCGGCCCAATTCCGCGTCCCCTCTGCCTCTTCTTCTTCTTCCTCCTTGGACCGTGCCCCGCAGGATTGTTTTGGCAAGGCCTGATGAATGGGTAACGTGTCCATACCATTTGAACTTTTGACTAGGGTCACTATATCAACATAATTACATTAAATTGCATTTACAGTTCGTTATTTGACTTCTTCGTTGGTGATGTGATCTTTGCAGGAGATGCCGAGGAGTTTTCGAAAGCATCTCATCTCTACTGCTCTGATTCTTCTTTCAATGTCTGCTGTCAAGGTCCAGGATTCGCATGCATATAAAAATATTGACATGACCAGTGATCGCATCAGTCAAGCTTCTGATTATTGACCCTTTTGTCGGTATTGATGCCGTTGGAGCTGTTAGTCATCAATTTGTTTTTTCTGCACTTATCTCCACTTATCGAATATTGTTTGCGCTTAAATATTTTAGAATTATGTTCTTGTTTTGTAAGAATGTTTGTGTTTTAATCAAAATCTGTTTAGTAAAGTGTATGCAAAAAAAGCGTATGCAATGTTTAGTGTCCTAAGCCCTGACACTTGAAGAGGACTAAATGATTGAAGCTCTACCAAACAAAGACCACTTTATGCTGACTGGCAGACGCAAGGACTGCCTTATCGCTGTTTTATCTCTGCTTCTTGTTCTTGGTGTGATCTATCACTAGCAATATTCGCCAAAATGTCTCTCTTACTTTCTAAAGGTCCGTGTACATGTTAACATTATTCACAAAATATCTCTCTATTTCCCCGTGGCAACACAGTGCTAGGCCGCTCATAATACGACTCACTGTGTTTCTTGGGAAATAGTGATATTTTTAGAATAATGTTAACGTGTACACACACATTTAGTGTTGCTACTTAACTAATATGATTATTGCTTTTAACCATTGTTTCCCTGTGACTAACAATCTGCCCACCTCTGCAGATAAATTAAACAGGCTATCAATGCCAAGCCCCTTGAGACAGACGGCCTCTTGTGCCGTTATCTTTCCCTACCCCCAAACATTGGCCTTACAGGAAATACATACAGTTGTGTGGGGAGTCGTAATGTAGGTTTACCCTTCTCTTTCTATGGTGTACATGTACTTGGATGGGATTGGATAGATCCTTGACGTCATTCTCTTCTTCTTCTTCACTACGTTTCTTATGTGTGTGAATTTTTGTTTATTTCTCCGTGTAAGTTTTCCTGAATTTATTTATTTGGTTATGTATTTATTTATTTATTTTGCTTTAAAAGTGCTTTAAGAAGTTTAAAAGTGGTATATGTGTTCAGCGATGTGCCATAATTATCTTTAATGTATGCAATTATCTCGTATTTCAGGTGTGTGTGAGCCTGTGACCTCTTTAACATGTCAGAAACAAAACCAGTGGATGAAATGCCCACCTGCCGCTTTCGAGTGCGACGCTTTCAAAGATAAAGGTAAATGCATGCAAAGGCTTTGTTCTGTTACTTTTTTCAGTCATGCTAATGTTTTCCTCTCTCAAGTCACTTCCATCTCTTCATCCTAAGGCTGTGTATGGATGTTCCGCGCGGCAACCCATGCGCAATCAGTAAATAAGTAAAAGACAGAAGAAAAAAAAAAGCGGACGTGTCCGTATTTCCCCTAATCCGTATATTTTTTCCCGTCCTTTCTTTTACTTATTGGTTATTTCCGCGCGGAAAATCCGGATGTGCTGTGTACCAGGCTTAAGAGTCGAAAAAGCTGGGCAGAAATGAACAAAAACACTCGAGGGCAAAAGAAACGCAAATGAAACGCGAAACTTTCAAACGCTGTTTTCAGTGCTTAACATATTATTTATAAATTTTGTGATGAAATAATATCGTAGCCCAGTGTCTGAACGCTGATGCAATATGAAAATATCACGCACAGCATTACAAATGCGCCGATGGGAGGCCGCTTAATTTCAGTGAAATGGTCAGATGTGACACACTTGCACATCGTGCCAATAACATTATATGGTATATGAGTGTTCAGAGATCAACGATGACGTCATAGAGGTTACACATGTTATGAAAGTCATCACTGTCACTCTTCTCAATCAAAATTCAAATTTCCGGTTAATTGATGGGGCAGTTCCTTAGACAGAAGCTGTTACGTCTTGTGTCAAGAAAGTAGGGCTAAGCCGCCATATTGGGCAGTCACGTGATTTCTGATGGGCTTCGCTGAACATGTTTGCACTTTTTAATGCATGTCTGAACACTCCTATACCATTAATGTTATTGGTAAGATGTGCAAGTGCGTCACATCTGATCATTTCACTCAAATGTCACGTACCGTCTTAAACGGTCTCCCATCCGCGCATTTGTAATGCTGTGCATATTTTCATATTGCATCAGCGTTCAGACACTGGGCTACGATATTATTTCATCACAAAGTTTATAAATAATAGGTTAAGCACTGAAAACAGCGTTTGAAATGTTTGCGTTCCATTTGCGTTTCTTTTGCCTTCGATTTTTATTATTTTGTTCTTTCTTCTCGTGATTTCAAAGTTGTAGAGCTATCGTGAAATTGTAGGTTGTGTGTTTTTTAATTGTTGTTTCAATGAGATATTGGTTTACTCGTTGTAGTCTTTCTTCGTAAAGGCATTTATGTTCTTTTGCTACTGTCTTTGTTAAGGATTTGTTTAATTTGTCATTTTCCCCGCTGTCCATAAATGCTTTTTTCTATTCCTAATTGTCCATGACATAGCTTGTTCTTCGTTGCCCGTTGTCTTTGGGATATTAATTTTTCTTTTGTTTTGTTATTTGTTTATCGGTCATAGTCAATTTAGAGTGTTAATTAAAGCCTGTTTTTCTCTCTCCCTAATCCCCTTTATTTGTTCCTTGTTTTCTACTGTCCCTTTTGTATGGTCGTTTATTACAACAGTCTGTTCTTTTCTTCCTTTAGAGAATGAGTGCCTTCTTTGTAGCCTGTTGTCCGCATTTTCTAAAGTCAACTCAGTTTTGTCGTGTCGGCCTGTTTTTAATTGTATCAAGAATAATCCTACATCACGGAGTCTTGTAAGTCCAGTAATAGATGGGATGATGAAGATATTAAATACCAGCGCAATTTTGTCACGCGTACTTCTTCTTCTTCTTCTGTGTTCTCAGGACAATGGCCATAATGGGTAAGGCACGTGTGTGTCCGGTTTTCAGTTTTCACTGATCTCCCCACTGCATTCAGCCGACACATTCTGATTGCAGAGGACCTCAGAGGAAATCAGAACATTATTTGGAAGTTGTTTTGTTTTGTGTGTGCAGGAGAATGGACCGATAAGGCAGAACAATAGTAGAAAAGGAAAAGGCAGAGTCAAAGAGAGTGAAAGATTGGAGGGAAAATGCTAGCACAGAACTTCCATAATGTGAGGGTTGTACTGAAAGGCCCTCTGGTATCTCCACGAGGAGAGACTCGTGGAGGGGGCGGGGTCGTCCAGCTCCGCGTATGAGGCATGAGGTATCCACCCACTGCCCCTGTCACGCGTAGGCCTACGATTTGTTCTTTTCTACTTTCTGGAATATTTCTTCATTTTGTGCACCAGATCTGCAGAACATGACCCTGCGACTTCCGCCCGCCACGCCAGTTCCGGCGGAAGAGACGACCTACAGCTGCATGCTGTTCCGCGTGCCTGATGACGTCAGCTACCACCTGGTGGTCACCCAGCCCCTGCTGGACAACACCCGGGTGGTTCACCACATGCTGCTCTTCGGCTGCAGGGACGGGGGTCAGTGAGGTCACACAAAGCAGATATACTGTTCAACAAAAGGAACGCAACAATCCATTAGATCTTATCGTTTTGTATTTGAACTTATCTACCAAAGG
>JAGGCT020001949.1:15000-20000 GCA_017654935.2 Phymorhynchus buccinoides
CCAAATACCTTAGACCGATTACAACAGCTTAGCTTTAAATGATTAGTGGTTTGCTGGCTGGTTATTTAGTTAGTGAAATGGTCGGTTTGGTTGTCTAGATGATAAATGTGGTGCATTGTATGATCTGTATTGCCGTGGTAGGTCGCGATTGGATTACATCTGATATCGATTTTGATTCGATTAATTTGATATCGATTTTTGTAATTATTGAACATTGTTTTCCATTTTACAAATTTCATGAAGACAGAACAAACACACGCACACATACCTACACACACAGTGACATAATAGTTATAATAAAAATGATGACTACAATAGTAATTCCATCTCTATCATAACTGTCACCAACATAATTGATAACACCAACCATAAATCAGGGGTGAGCACAGGGTAAGTAATGATTATGAATTGTGTACAAAAAATGGGTAAAAGTACAAATGGGTAAAGGTACATAGAATTATAAATCATCAAAAATTCAAAGTTTAGGCTGCCCCCAAGAAGAGCAAAAAGTATACACAGTGATCCCCCCTACACACACACACACACACACACACACACACACACACACACACACCCCCCCCCCCCCCACACACACACACACACACACACAATCAGTACCATGAATACTAAGCTATCCCTCCCTCCCAAACCCTATCCTTAGGTGGAGTACATCTATAGGGTTACTCAGCTGAAAAAAAAGAAGTCAACTAGTACTAGTAGTAGAATATTAATGATTATGCATTTATATTGACAAAACATTAGGCGCTGGCCACAACCTATTGAGAGAGAAAGAAAAAACCCGCCAAAAAAGCAAAAAAAACATAATAATGAGCAGCATCTTATTTAACACAAAATCAACGTTACACATACAAAGATGCGCCCCCCCCTCCTCCTCCATTTCTCGGTTGTTTCCAGTTTTTTTTTCAGTCTTGCCTTTCTTACTGCAGATTGAGTACTTCATCCTCTATCGTTTGCTATATTTAACACTAATTTTCATCCATTTACATAATTAAACACATGCATTCAATAATAGTAGAAGATGGCAAAAAAACGCAATGAACCAGGACTGTGACAAATGATCCGCGGCTGTTGTGTGTACTGCACTACATGGGGGGGGGGGGGAGGGGGGTCGGTGGGGAGGGGGGGGGGCAGTGTTGGCATTTATTTTTTAGCATATTTTTTTAGTCTATTCCAAAAGCTGCAAACAACATCACAGTCATACAACATGTGTGGAATTAATTGACTGTTTTTCCTGATTACAGAAATTGCATGTCGGGGAATCAATCATTTCATGCAAAAACAAATACCTCTGTGTTGGAAGCAATCTATGTAAGAGTCTAGTCTGGAACCATCTCAGTTGGACATCTGCTGTGGTCTTAAAGCAGTGAGAAAAGATTAATTTCCAACTGAGATTGTCAAATATATTGTTCCATTTAGAGACAGCAGTAGGAACAGAATTACTATCAATTAAAACATTTTGAACACATTTATTGCCCTTTTTAATAATAAACAAAGCTTTTAGATATAATATTTTGTACCTGTTTGCAAGAATAACATTTAATTTTCTACTCTATGATCGAACAGCATTCAGAATACCTTCGTACAAAAGAAAGTTGGTTCTAATACCAGGAAACTGACAAACATTCCTGATAGGACATAAAATTGCCATTATTATTGATATCGATTTGAATTCGATTCGTTTGATATTGATTTGAATTCGATTAATTTTGATTTGGTTTTGGTGTGTTCGATACATTTTATTTTAATCGAATATTTTCATTCGATTTGTTCTCAATTTCATTTCGATTGACTGATCGATTTCATTCGAATGATTTCATTCCATTCCATTCGATTTCATTGATTGTGAACGTGTGCTACTCGTAGATTTTGTTGATGGTTTTAGGCAAGCATCAGCTAACAGAGTTGTGTGGGGTTGCAGCAAAAATCGGGGAGCGAAACAATTTTATTTTATTCCATTCAATTTAATTCCATTCGATTTTATTTTATTTGATCGTTGCTGTTTCAGGCAAGCACCAGCTGACTGAAGTGGTGAGGGATGGGGCTAAAACCCGGGAACTGGCCTGGGACCCCCAGTTTGTGTACGACAGTCCTGTGGCCCACAGGTAGGGGAGGAGGAGGAACTAGGCCAGTACCAAAATGGTTTATCTTACCGCAAAAATAAACTAAAATAAAAACCAGAATGATGTACATACACACACGCACGCTCAGCCGATCTGTTAGGAGAACATAAGGGTCACTTTGTTTTTACCCGAGTGAAGCACACAATAATAAAAATGTGAACATCAGGCAATAAACTCTTTTTATTTTTTATTAATGCGATTTTGTTATGTAGCTCAAATCTTTCATCTGTACTGTGCACTCACATTTGATTTCTTCCATTCAATTAAACTTAGGTCTACATAGGCCCGGCATTGATGCTTAAAGCCAATGTATTTGTGTCCTGCCAGACTGGACCCCCCTGTACCCTTACACCCCGGAGACGAGATTCGAACCACCTGCACCTTCCATAGACCTCAAAGCGGCGACCCTGTCTGCTACGGCGAAGCCACGTCGGACGAAATGTGCTTCGGCTTTCTGACCTACTTTCCAAAAGAACCATCCTTGCTACAACCCTGGTGCACCTCCAGACGATCCATGATCTCCTGTGAACGCACCCTCCCTGATTTGTGGGACAAGCCCATCAAGGGTTGTCCGTGGAGAAGCTTCATCCGTCCGCCTAGTCAGGAAGCGGTAGAAATGATCAAGCGCGTGCTCTTCACGTGTTATGCTTCAGCCAATCAGCAGCTTGTATGTTCCGCCGCGTGCAAAGCGGTGTTGGGAAAATTGCGCGAGCATCCTTGTTTTCACGACGATATGGGTTACTACGTGATCAGCAAGATTCGCCAGTATTCGGCGCACGGGGAAGCTTTCGCTAATGCTTGGTTTACGTGTAATTGTGACAGCGAGTATGATTACTGTGAGAGAAAAGGTAGTTCTCCTTCTTCTGGGGTAGTGTTGGGGGAGGATAAGGACTTGCTGTGTCAGCAAGGTTACACAGGCGCCATCACTGATGGAAACATTTCCTCACGTGCGCCATCGCATCACCACCAGGCGGCGATACCTCTACCACCATTGCACGTGCTGTTCGTGTGTCTCTGTCTCGTGACGAGTCTGACCCAAAAATGGGCGTTGTAGTAAAATGGTGGTAGAGCCTAGGCCTAGTTAAAGCGATAACAACCGATCCCAGGGATCGGGTCTCGCTTGTCAGAAACGTGCTGACTCGCACAGCGAAGGAAAAAAAGATGGCTGTAGTCTTTCAGCTATATGGGCCTATTGAAAGGAATGGCGCAGCCAGTGAGGTTCGAGAGACTAGTTACCTAAAACTGTTATCGCTTCGATGGCAAAGGAACTGGGGGTGGTAGGTTACATTCTACGAGGTTATATCTCTCTTAGATCTGCGATTTAGGTACAACCCCCAGGGGACTACGTTCCATTGTCATGGAGTTTTAGTTGAATGCTTTAAGAGTGTAGTTTTACTATTATTAACCTCCAATTAGGGTACAATAATTAGAACTTGAAGTTTTAAAAACGAACTATTTCGTCCTCAGAAAGGGAGATAAGACATACACTGCTCAAAACAGTAAGCTACCCTCTTTTGGAATGTAGATCTATTATTGAAATTCATTCTATTGTAAAATAGTAAGCTTACATTTTGGTTTTCTTTCATCGTTGAAATACATTTCATTTATTTTATAAAGGTGTACGAATTGAAAACTGAGACCTACAATTTATATCTTATTGATATTTCTCTATCAAGTAATAGTAACTGTGAACCCAGCATCTCATGACATTATGCATATTAACGTATTTAAACGCAACCGTGTCTGTATCGTTACAGGGCATTGCCTCCAGGATCGTTCAAACCATCTTTATATCTGCTAATGTCCCATTATTATGTATCTGTTTCAGACCCGAGGACGCTAAACGGATTTTCACACCACATACACTTATGCCTACTTTTCGTTTCGCTTCTAGATCTCCGGCCTGATCAAAATGCTTTACATCATTAGACCTATTAAGTATAATGTTTAACATGACGCAATAAAACTTTTACGCTCCAGTTTACAGTTGGATAGAGTGTCGAAAGAAGGTAAACGTATTTGAAGCTGGTAGTTGATATACTAGTGAATGCGCATAATTGAGGTAGGAATCAACTGCCTGCAATAGGTGAAGACGGGGTAAAAAGCCCAGGGGCGGATAAGAAGCCCATATCTCATGAAATTAAGCAAATTGCAGTCACATTTTGCCCATAATGTTTAGCATTCGTCTCATGGGCACATTTGACTGAAATGTTATTTAGTTCATGAGATAATTGGCATGGGCTTCTTACCCTCCCTTCCTTTTCAGAGGAAGAGGAATATCCTTCTACTAGCAGCAACACCCCGTGGTTGCTACGCCCTGCGCTCGCTTCGCTTTGCGGCAGCTTTTCCCCGGCACAGGTCTTTAGAATAGCAATTACCAGGATAGCACTTCAAAATATCTCCCACTCACTGTAGCCCATGTTTACGGAGACCCTCGGCTCTCACTCTCACTGTGCTATTGGCCCTTCAAAATGTCTTCCACTGCATTCCCCTGTTAATGCTGATCACGAATATATTATTATGGTGGACCATATGGTGCAAATTAAGTTTCATTTGTATATGGCAAGTTAGATGGAGAATTCTTGCATACTAAGTTAAACAAAAAAGGAGACACTAAAGCTTAGTGTGTGTGAAGACAACTGACTGTCTACAACATATAACAAAAGTGATGACTTCACTAAATGCGTTCTTTAAGTCTTTTAATCAACCTGATGCATTGATCAAAGCAGTGCAAAAAGACTTTCGTTGATAGATTTTCAACATCAAGTGATTTGTTTTACTAAGTCCATAAACCAGTAAGTTAAACAAAACAAATAACAAAATCATACCAAGAATACTTGCTCTTGATAGTAGACTCAG